>CM019746.1:15738382-16043805 GCA_009761775.1 Ficus carica
TTCTCTAGTTATTTCAGATATGTTTCTATCATGCTTTTAATACAACTTCATTAATGCATCAATTCTAGCTCTTCAAATTGTTCTATTCTCTTGCTAAGGTGTGCACATGGGGCTAGAGTGTTCCTCTACCCTGTCGTTGACCCTTGTGATCGGTTCTCTCGGTTTACCACCCGGCCAATGAGATTATCAACTCGATCATCGCTGCGCGGAAAAAACCGACGTGTACAATTATGTCAAAATGAATCAAGGGATTTGCTCTGGCATATTTGCCTAGCAAATGCTCCGAGATCCATGGCTTGATCAATTTCCTGAGCCATGGAAACATAAATGAAGAGCTCACAATTGATGAGCAACTTTCTTGAATTTGATGACTCCTATTGGCTAGTTTAGAAGACTCAAATACCAAACCTTCTATATATACGCATAATAATTGAGCCACCAACTTTAGTGGACTACTGAAGTGACTCTCTTAATCCTCATCTTCAAAAAGATGTCCAGTGATTTAGCTGATGTTATGATCTTTCTCCGTGTTATGATAATTTGATCCAGAAATATATTGAAACAAGCTGATAATTTGTGTGTACGTATATATGTGTATATACATATATATAGATCTCCATGTTGCAGAGTAGTAATCATAATTAACAATAAATTATTTGTGGACAAACATGAAACTTCTCTCACTTAAAGAAACTAAAAAAGATCATTTCCTAAGCAAACCAAATCAGGGAAGCTAATTACGGATATTAGTAATGGAGGAATTTCCAAACCGAAAGAGATGATTAGTCTCTCGTCCCCAAACCTCAACGCATATACTTGTCAGATTGCTTGGCTCCATATCTCTTCTTTCCCTCTTCAACAGCCTTAATCCGCCGCCATATTTTTTCAGGAGCTGAAGGGAAGCCAGAGGAAATGAAAACTCCTTGTCCTTCTCTGTAACGCCACAAATGCTACTTAACTATAACGTTAGAGAATTAACATTAGAATTAACATAGATATGTGATGAGATAACAATTTCTTCATTCTAATGTTATGTTGAGTTATTTTTCACAGGTGACGCGACGAG
Organism: Ficus carica; assembly: GCA_009761775.1. Lineage (NCBI taxonomy): Eukaryota > Viridiplantae > Streptophyta > Magnoliopsida > Rosales > Moraceae > Ficus > Ficus carica. The sequence goes on from CM019746.1 coordinate 15,739,449, forward strand.
GACTCGATGTGCTAGAACAAGTTCATGCCAAATTGATGAATTTTTTTTATGATGACTTGATAATTTTGTGTGATGGTTTATATATATATATATATGGTATGTAGTATTTGTGATGATGTTAATGTTTAAAAAAAAAAAAAGAAAAGAAGGGAAAGTATGTTATCCGAAAAAGGCATGTTTTATATGATGTTAATTTCCAACTCAATTATGAATCTTTGAATGTCGAAAATTATATTGTAATTTAAATAAACTTATAGAGCTTTTCATAAGCTTTCCAACGCCTACTCATTTGTGCAAATCCGATATTGGAGTAAGAAGTTATGACCAGTTTACTATCCGGATACCTGCTAGTCACCAACCAGTTTACCATGTGTGATTGTAAGTGCGAAAATTCTAGAGGTGAACCTAGTTGTTTCCTTTTCCTCCCACACGTTTTCACACCCTAATGACAGCCATTCCACAGCAATTAAGAGACAATTAAACCAAATAATTCAACCTCAATTAATTCCAAAATTTATTTGGGATTAAATTACTCATAAATTGCTTTTATAATTTTCAAAATTTCTCTTTTTACATGCTCTCTCTCTCTCATTTCCCTTGCCTCCATTTTCCTTCTTTCCCATTCTCTTTGTCTGCTCTCTCTGCCCCTCTCTCACACACACAAGAAAAGAAAAAAAAAAAAAGAAAAAAAAAGGGGAATCCGCCAAACCTCCAAATTCTTCCAAGCCGAAAATCAAAGGATTTCAAGGTATGTATCATATTGTTTGATGATGATGACTTTATTATTTATTTTGGTATGGGGATTGGATAATTTCATATGTTAGAAATATGTCTTAGGGCTGTTTTCGTGTGTGTATGAATTATATAAATATTGTGATGATAATTTATATATATATATTTCTATTTATTTTCGGATTTGACATTGCTACTGGAATTTCCAGATTATAAGGTAAGAATTCCAAACGGTTTTTAAAGGTGCAAATGGACTCCATTTTTAATAAATTTGATATTGTTGGAAAGCCCTAGATGTCTATTTTCATTTGAAATCAGTTTCATATCTTTTGGAGTTATTTGTGAAATTTTATGATTTTTCAAATAGGCAGAGGTCGGACTGCCAAGTTCGGTAAAATTTTAATGATCAGAATTCAAAACTGATTTTGGGAATCTAAACGGTCTCCGTTTTTAACAAATTTAATATTGTTGGAAAGCCCTAGATGTTTATTTTCGTTTGAAATCAGTTTCATATCTTTTGGAATTATTTGTGAATTTTTATGATTTTTCAAATAGGCAGAGGTCGGACTGCCAAGTTCGGTAAAATTTTAATGATCAGATTTCAAAACTGTTTATGGGAATGCAAACGCTCTCCGTTTTTAACAAATTTGATATTGTTAGAAAGCTATAGATGTCTATTTTCATTTGGAATCAGTTTTATATCATTTGAAGATATCTGTAAATTTTTGTGATTTTTCAAACCGGTAAAGGTCCGGCTGCCAGCTTCAGAAAAAGTTTAGAAATCAATTTCAAAACTATTTTTGAGGGTCCAAACGGTCTTCATTTGTTTCAAATTAGGTACCATCAGAAAGATCTAGATGTCTACTTTCATTTAAAATTATTTTCAGATCATTTGGAGCTCTGTATGAATTTTTATGAGTTTTTGAAGGGACAAAGGTCTGACTGGCAGATTCTAACAAAAATTGAAATTTCATGAAATTGTTCAATTTTTGTGTTTTGATGTAATTAAATGATGAAATAGGCCTTGTAGGTGCTGCTATGATCTGATGGATGTGTTTGATGAATTATTTTGAGCTTTTGTTGATTTTATTATATTTATTATTTATGGCATGAACGGTTCTAAAGACGAGCACTCGAGACCTCAATCGCGCGTCACCATCGGAAAATTCAAAAAGGTTAAGTGAGGCGTTTATGTAAGTACACTCTCACCTGCAACATGAATTAAAGATTTGAGAAGTATATATTTTGATGTTGATGATGATGTTATGATGTTCTTAAATAATACTTCTCCTATGATGATGTTTTGATGAAAAGTATATATATGGTATGTATATGTATTTTTATGTTTTAAAATGGCGTTGTACACCCTTGATGATGATGTTGTCCGGTGAGCGGACTTTTGTCACCGTTGGTTTGGGATTTGCTACCCCAACCCTTCCGTGACTAGCGCGCTATGATGGTACAACGCCGGGCCCAATATATGATGGTTTTAAAAGTAAAAAAGTTTTTAAATGATGTTTATATTTATGATGATAAAAGAAAAAATGTTTATTTACATTTGTGAGATTTAAGTGTCTTACTAAGCCCTTGCTTATATAAGTTAATTCATGTTGCAAATAAAGGAAAGGGTAAGATATAGTGTTGGAGGAGCTTGGAGCGGAAGCGGGACGATATGTGATAGGAAAACGGGAGGAACGATCATAAGATGGACATTTTTGATTTTAAATGAAGTTTTCAGATTTTAATTTATTATTATTTGATTGGATGTTTCATAAGGACTTAAATTTTATTTCATGAGTTGGGTTTTAAAAAAAAAAAAAAATATATATATATATATACTTATATTAATTATGAAGTATAATTTTGATATAGTTTAAAAAAAAAAAAAAAAATTCTAGAGTTTTCTAAAATTATCTAAGTAAAGTTTTCCATTATGTAAATATTTTTATTTCAAGCTTAATCTTTTCCGCAATTTTATAAGAGATGAATGATTAAATAAGAAGTCAACTGTAACGGTCCGTGAGGGGTCGTTACATTCTCGGACTCACCATCTGGTATCACAGTTGGGATTTCATTTTCACCAAGTTTAGCAATCTCCTCCAAGCATGTTTCAAGTGTCGGTGAGGCTACATCAACCCGAGTATCGTTAAGTAGACCAAAGTCTGAATATTTGTCTTCCTGTTGTTCATGAAGTTGGCATTTGGAGAAAAGAAACTCTTCTGCTATAAAGTCATCTTGGAGAAAGCCAAGATCAGGAGAGTGGTAATAAGAATTCCTCGACTCCCCCGAGTTTTCTCCACGAAAACTAACTTCATACGCATTATTGACTTCTTCCATACTCTCAGAAGATTTATCAGTAGAGCTAAGTTTGTCCTTAACCCACCCCAGAAGAACTAAACTTCCCCTATGAAATCTTACCTTTCTTCACTGAAAAAAAAGGTGGCCAACTCGAGTTTTTGCCCTCCAATTGGAGCTAGCAAGCTAAGAAAATTTAAATTACACATCCAACAAGAAAATCTACAACTTTCTTATTCTAAAAGTTTCTTATATTTGACAATAACTTCTCAGTAATATTAATCCAAATTTGACCAAATGTGCAGACCATGACCTCAAGTGAAGTAACATTGGAGATGGCCTGCATTATTTTTTAATATATCAGCACCATTTCTGTACATAACAGGAAAACACACACATATAGACTGCTATAAATTATTTATTGGATCAAACAACAGAACAAGAACCAAACAAGGTTGAGATAATTTATTAAAGAAACATTCAGGAGATGTTTCCTATGAACTTGTTTGAAGAAAAATACAAGGACAATGTGACAGAGAAGATATTATGGAATGTACTATAAGTGGAAGACCTTGTTGGACTCATCAAAATATAGTTTGTATTATGTGCCGTCCTAGTTAATTCTTACGTACATAATTTGATAAGCAAACAAAATATTATATACATATATATATATATATGAAGCATTTCCAAGTGCACAAATCTGTATGACAAGACGACGAGTTGTTTGTTTGTACTTCGGACAGTTCGTGGGGTTTTAAGAAAACGACATGTCAGTTTATATGTAGTCGAAGAGAAAAAATGTCGTTCTTTTAAAAAAAACATGTCGTTTTGCTATGAACTCAAACAAATAATAATAGTAATAATAAGAATAATAATAATAAGTATTATAGTAGTGTCATGAGCAATATGACGACTTAGGAAACACAGTTGATTTTTTTTTTTTTTTTTCCGACGGCTAGACTTCCAAGTTCACAAAATTCCAAACTATTTCGTTCTGAAAATGACTACTACAAAGAAGTGGTGCCCAAGATTGAAGGTGAGATCTCTTTGAGGCACCCGATTTCAAAATTTATATATATATGTATAATTATTTTTTGTGCATGCATATGTTTATCCTCATTTTGGCTTATATATATATATATATATATATATATGATGAATTGTCTGGTTCTTCTTATCCTTTTCTCCTTTTGATGCTCTATTTTCTTCAGTCTGATCATAATTTTATTTTCAGTAAGAATAATGATTAAAAATAGGGAAATTTAGTAAGGATTCATAAAGTATAACGATGATAGACCGTATATCTATATATGTGAAGAGCCTTGAACTCTCTGAAAAAATCAGCAATTAAATTATAATAATTTCACTTTTAAAATATATTGCATAACTAATTGATAATTATGGTGAACAATTGGAACGTGAACTACAAAAACCAGAGATAACAACAGATGTAGGTAACTAATGGTTTCAAGAAAAGAAGAACTTGGAGCTGAACTAGAAAGAGAATAACGTACTAGAGACTGACCATCTGGTAGAGTTGTGTTTGGTAGGAGGGAAAGAATATGAAGAAAAAAAGAAGGAAATATAACTTAAGCGAGGAAAATATAGAGAGGAAGGGAGGACTATAAGTCTTGAAATCCATCCACTGATCCTCCTACGCCGATCCCTCGTCCTTCTGCTTTTCCGTCCTACCAAACAAGGTCTAAACGAATCTCCAAACAGATAGAGAATTGATTGGCGTGCCCTTCCAACCCATCACAAGGCATTTCCCATTCATATCAAGTGTGCAAGACCTCCCACATGGGAAATTCTCCATGACCTTCTTAGCTTTGTATACGGATGACGGGCTCAACTCTAGCTCCTCCATTCCAAACCTCGCAAAAAAAGCCCTCCACACGTGGATCTGCACGTTCCGAACCTTTCTCTCCTCTCCCTCGGTCGCCACAGTGTTTCTGATCGCCAGTCCGCAGTAGAATGACTCAAATATCACCCTGTTTGTGTCATCATGTTTCATGGAAGCCTCAAGGAAATCGAAGAAAGTCCCGTAGAAGAAAAGGGCTTCAATGAAACGGTTCACAAAGTCCGGCGAGTTGAAGTTTGCCTCAACTTCGGTCACAACCATTACACGAGGATTTAGGCTCCTGATCACCCTCATTAGAGACTCTAATTGAGCTGGCTGTGCAATCATACTTTTCAATGCATAATAAGAGTAGACCGCTAGCATTTCCTCGGCATCCAACTCAAAAAGGTCTTCCTTGAGGCTCAACATGTTTTCTACTATAACTATCTTGAAAGAAAACGGTATCTTCATCGTATAGGCAAAGTTTTCCAGCCATCTACCCGTCTCCTCTAGAGCCTGTCTAGCAGTTGCGGTTCCAATAGCTGTTACCTTGAGAAGCTCGACGGGGTTTTCAAGTCGTGACGCGAGAGCTTGCATTAAATTCGTCCATTGGCTCCCACACGCGATCCTAAGATCGATCACATGAACCTTCTTTGCTTCAGCAATGCTTTCCACAATGGCCTGCACTCCTGCACATTTTTCCGCTTGGAAGACAGGGAGTCCTTGGTGAAAAGCGATCCTAGGCGCGCCAGGAACCAAGCTAGGATTGTTGATATCAAATAACCGGTGCCATTTCCCCGACCCCTTTGATGATCCAAGCCTTCCTGTTTCTCTATCAACCTTCTCCTTGAGAGCTTCACAGAAATAGTAAACCACCCTTTGAACTGGATTTCCGGTGTTGGAAGACAAGTAATCGCAAAGATTGAGCAATCTACTCGCACTTTCATACTGTTGACACTCCACTTTCTCAGCCGAAGATAGAAGCAACTCCACAAGCTCAACATCTTTGGTCTCTTCATCGGAAAGGCCAGAGAAGGACCACTCAAAAGGGTGGCCGCTACTCTCCTGCGGCGAATAGGACTGAATGAACCTCGCACCGGCAATCCTTAAGATTTCTTCAGCAGATCTCCTATCCTCTGCAGCCTCTGCCTCAACATTGTTACCATGATTTCCATACTTGATTGGCTCAATGATCCTCTCCCCTTTCAATCTCTTAAACCCGCTTCCATAGTTGTTTAATAGCTCAAGAGCAGCCAAAGAGAATGGATATCCCTTACCCTTCTTGACTCCAACATCTTGAGGGGCTAAAGTTGTGGCTGCGATCTCATCACCAATAATATTTGCTGTTGTCTCCTCTAGACATGCTTCAAGTGATGGCGGGACCGTGTCATAGCAATGATCGTCACCGAGCATTCCATTGACGGAAACTGATTGTTGGTGTTGCTGATCTTCCAAGTGAAATTCATCTTGATAGTTGCCATTGTCAAACAGAAGGGAAGGATAAGCCCCAAAGTCACTCCACTCTTCAGCTCCATTGAAATGAACTTGGCTATTCATTTCTTCAATGCCATTAAAACTGGAATCAATAGAACAAAGTAGCGGGTCTTGAATTTCTTGAAAATTGAAGTCCTCTGAGGAGAACATGGCATTCTCTAGCTCAAAATGGAAACTCATTTTCTGGGCTCTATTTTTTTTTTTTTTCTTAGTAAATTCTGATGAACGTATTGAAAATCAACAACTCTTTAACATATATATTATATATACATTGGAGTGGGGACAAAGTACCAAATTCCAAGCTCTCAAGTCCAGTACCTAACAATGATATTGATATGTTGATATTGTCAAGTTGGCCTAATTTATTAACGTTATTTTATATGAAAGGCCACTTGTAACTACTGTTTTTATTATATGGTTTGGAATAAAAACAATAACACTCTTGTTCAAAACAAATATATAAAACATAAACAAGAACTCAAACAATGTAAGCAAAAGCACTAAGCAGGTTTAAATAATTTGTTATGGAAACTTTTACAGACGATAAATCCTAAGAATTCCATTCAAGAAAAAGAGGGCCAAAATTAAAATAAAAGAAATAATAACATAACAATTTAAAAAAAAAAAAAAAAGACAAAGTGGTCGTTTAGTAACCAACAAGAATAATGAGACGGACAAAATGTAAAGAATATGCTTAACAAACATTGGAGTAAAATTATCCCATGTTTTTCATTTTGTAAGGATGAATAGATGCTGAAGGTATAGGAGAACGTAAATAATTATTATATCCATTATCTTAAGAAATACTTGTAAATATCTAGTTAGTTTGTAAACAATACTTGTATATTTATATGGCATAGCCTTTTCGTTGATGAGATGAAATATATATACACGCAAATTGCAAAATTCAAACTTTCCTAATCTAAATACTTTCCTTAAGATAAGGATTTTACAAATCAAATAAAACTAGAAAATCTAAACAAGGAAACTAACTAGATATTTACAAGTATTTCTAAAATAATAAATATAATAATAATTTGTATTCTCCTATAAAAGGCACCAAATTGTTTTCAAATTTTGGATGCCAAAAATCTTTTTTTTCTTTCTTTCTTTCCCCCCCCCCCCCCCCCCCCCCCCCCCTTTTTTTTTTTGGGCCTTAATGAGACCTCACAGAGGAGGAGAAAACAAAACTGATCACTGATATTTGGATTAGTTTTTTTCAGTTAGATTTTACAACTAAATCATTTGGCATATTTTTCTTTTCCAAACACATGCATTCAAACACTAAATTCACCTAATTTTTATGTTGGCTGTTATTGGTTGCTGGTATACCATCTGTTTGTTAAGCCTTTTGTTTCCATTGTTTGTTTGTGTTGTTTGTCCTTCATTCATTGAATTTGAACTTATGGTTTCTTCTGTTGCTACTAAATAAACAAACGACGCCAAAACTTTAGAGTACGAAGTACAAACAATCTGTCGTTTTCACTTCCAACTTACAACATATCCTTTCTTCTAGCGGGGACAAAAACAAAAACGAAAACGAAAACGAAAACGAAAAAACTGCATGTTCCTTTAAACTAGAGCTAATAACCTCCTACTACAATCGACATGTTCTAAATTCGACGATATCAAACTTTCGAAATTCAAGGTATCCTTGACAAACGACATCTAGTTTCTTTGCCACATTTAGCATGCATTTGGACGCACAATCCAAATAATACAATTACAATTCAGTTTTTGTCTTTTTCCTTCCGTTTCATTATTCACACAGTTTTGTAACTTAAACTTTAAAAGTCCATAACTTTGTATAGACAAGTCCAAATGAGATGATTTTTTTTAATTGCATAGAATTTCGAGACGAACGAAACAAGCTCATATATTTTTTTTTTCCAAACACATTTTAAGTTTTTACAGTTTTTAACTCCAGCTATTCAAATGCCTCAATAAACAAACAATCAATTCAAACCTAAATTTTACAATCCAAACCTTAGCACCAAACACATGCTTTAAAAAAATAAAAATAAATAAATAAACATTTTCCTCTTAAACGACCGCAAACTCTGAACCTTAATCAACATGTTTAATTTTCATGAAGATATAGTATGAACTACAAACGTCCAAACAACTTCCACTCTAAATAATTTTACAGAGGAGCTAAGAATCACGGTCAACAGTTTGACCTTGAATCAGAAATCTAGAGCTAATAATATTTGTTGACAACTAAGATTTTCGAAACATGTATAACTTGGAACTGAATCTAGGAAGAGAATAGGTATATAAAATTGAAATATAAATGTATATATATCTATATGTATACCATCTTGAGCAAGAAAAGTGTAGCTAAAGGAACTTCCAAACAGAAAGAGATTGAAGGGGTGTACCCTTCCACCCCATCATGAGGCATTTTCCATCCATTTCAAGTGTGCAAGAACTCCCAAATGCAAAATTCTTAGTCACCAACTTTGCTTGGTAAATGGATGATGGGCTCAATTCTAGCTCCTCCATTCCGCACCTCTCGAAAAACGCCCTCCAAACATCGAACTTCACATTCCGAATCTTCCTCTCTTCTCCCTCTCTAGCCACAATGTTTCTCATTGCCTCAAAACAATATAATGCTTCCACTATCACTCTATTCGGCTCATCCCCTTTCATGAAAGTCTCAAGGCATTCGAACATTGTCCCGTAGAAGAAGAGGGCCTCGATGAAACGGTTCACAAAGGCCCGCGAGTTGTGGTTTGCCTCGACTTCAGCCACAACCATCACACATGGATTTAGGCCCCTAATCACCCTCATCAAAGACTCTAACTGAGCTGGCTGTGCAAGCATGCTTCTCAAGGCGAAAGACGAGTAGACTGCAATTGTTTCATCGGCGTCCAATTCGAAAAGATCTTCTTTAAGGTCCAACATGTTTGGCACCATAACTACCTTGAAAGAAAACGGAACGTTCATAGTAGAGGCAAAATTAGACAACCACTTACCTGTCCCCTCAATAGCATGCTTTGAATTAGTTACGAGGGCTGTTATCTTGAGAAGTTCGATTTGGCACTCTTGGCGAGATGCGAGAGCTTGCATCAATGCTGTCCATTGAACACCATTCGCGATTCGAAGATCAATAACATGAATCTTCTTTGCTTCACCAATATTTTCTACAATGGCCTGGATTCCTGCAAACTTTTCCAGTTGAGAGAAAGGAAGTTCTCGGTGAAACGCGAGCTTAGGGGCATCTGGAACCTCCATTGCTTTATCAACATCGAACGGAAGAAAATTTTTCCTCGTACCCTTTGACGAAATCCCTCCTGTTTCCCTATCAATCTTTTCCTTTAGAGATTCACATAAATAGTAAACCACCCTTTGAACAGGATTCCCTGTATCCGAAGACAGGTGACCACACAAGTTGAGTAATCTTCTCGCGCTTTCATACTGTTGACACTCTACTTTCTCAGCTGAAGATAGAAGCAACTCCACAAGCTCAACATTCTTCATCTCTTCATAAGAAAGGCCTGAGAACGACGATCGAAAAGGATGGCCTGTTGCCTGCTGGGATGAGTACTTGATGAATCTTTCGCCGGCAATTCTCAAAATCTCTTCAGTTGATCGTTTTTTATCTTCACTCCCCTCATTGATTGTTGCTGTGTCATCATACGGCACAATGATTCTTCTCCCCTTTAACCGCTTAAACCCGCTTCCGTGGTTGTTCAAGATCTCGAGAGCAGCTAAAGAAAACGGATACTCCTTGACTCCAATATTCGGTTCCATAGTTGGGGATGCTTCAATTTGGGGTGAGATTTCATACTTTTGAGGATCACCAAGACTCCAAGTTTGTTGGTGTTGTTGTTGTAACTCATATTTGGAGAAGACGAACTCGTCTGTCGCGTGTCCATCACGGCAGTAGCCATAGTCCATCGGGCTATATTGGTTCAAACTTTGAGTAGGAGTACAAAGTATTTCTTGATCAACTCCATCAAAAGTGAGACCTTCAAAAGAGAAAAGAGAATTCTGGTGCTCAAATTGGAAACTCATTCTCTAAGCTCTATTGGTTCTTCCTTTGAAGTTACAAAGTCTTGTATACTAAGCAAATTAAACCACAAGATCTTTTATTTCTATATTCCAAAGTTCCTTTGTAAATGACCAAATCTTCCATTATTTTTATATGCATATTTTGACATAGTCCCAAGCCCATGTTCCCTTGTACATTTTCAATGATATTGATGTGTTGAAATTAACAAGGTGGCCTGTTTCATTAAAATGACATTTTTTCTAATTTATAGGAAAACCGGTATGACTTTATCGACAACAGTTGTCCGTTAGTGTGGGGAGTTACATGAAACTTTTGTAGAGGCTCAAATCAAGTTCGTCATAAATTGACAAAAAACATGGTATTTGAATAATATTCAGAGGTGTGTCCAAACAAGTACAGACACTAGAATGGGCAAAAAAAGGAACATAATAAGAGGCTAGTTTATTGAGCAATACAGTTCACTAGTGATCGTTGCGTGAGGTACAAGGAAGAATATGAATATGTACATGTATATACATAATTTATAATTAAGTATTTCTAGAAGCTTTGGAAACGACACAAGCAGGAGGTTTTGCAGGGACGTTTTTACTTTGTACCCTCCATCAGTACTCCTTTGCTAATATAGCAGTAAATCTAGCAATTGATAGTAGTTTCTCTAACGGTTTATTATGAGATACTGAAATTAAGGAAGCGCAATATCTAATGACCATTTCCTTTAAGAAAAGAAAAAAAAAAAAAAAAAAAAAAAAGGTCGGTCACTTATTAAATAAGTGTATTATCTAATTTTTTTCTTTTCATATTGAGTAACGTGTAGCAATAAACCACAGTAAAGGCGTCATACAGTCATGAGTAAACCACTCAACGACATGTCGTGTATCATTTGTACGACAGTTGGTTGTGAGGAGAAACGACAACAAGATTTCCAATGTAAACAGCATGAAGTTATACACAGTGCATCAAATTCTTGAACCCAAAAAGACACGTCGTTTGTTTCTTGAAACGATAGAAAAGGCTGACATGTAACTTCTACAGAGACAAAACATGTCGTTTATCAAATGCGTCAAACACACATAAACATAAAACACGACATGCCGCTTATTTTGCTAACGAAATGATGCAGACAAGATGTCGTTTATAAACCGCAACAAAGAGTGACCCGCCGCTTATTATTAAAAACGACAGAAAACTACCAGTAAAACACATAAACGACAACAAAATTTCTTGGGTGAAAAGATGTCGTTTGGAATCTGCAAGACTAAGACGGATGCTTAGTTGCTTACACTATGTTTGACTGGGATGAAAAATGGAAGTTCTTACATTTTTTTTTTAATTTTTATCCTCTGCTAGGAAATCACACTAACAACTAGATAAAAATCTTTTTTACCTAATTTAAAAAAAAATTATTATAAAAAATAGGTAAACTAGTATTATAGGAATTTCCCTCTTTTAACATCAAACGGCAGATAATTTTCCCTTCTATGATTCCTATTGATTATTTTCTATCCCTTTATCCTTGTCCCCTCCCCCTACCAAACGTATTATTAAGCTACAGAAAAAAGATAAAATGAAATCTTGGTAGGAATTGAATTAAAATAAATAAATAAATAACTCTCGTAGGGTAACATGATATATTTTTGAACACTGAAACCAAAAACGACATGCCACTTATTTCTGTACACGACAGAAGACATCAACAATGTGACGACATGTCGTTTTCGTGACCAAACGACAATACTACTTCTCAAAGCAAAAGTTAGATGTCGTTTTTGGTCCAAACGACCAAACTTTTAAACTTAAAACGATACGCTTTCTCCTCCCATCAAAGAAATTTGTTTTATTTATTTATTTAATTTTTTTTTTTTTTGCTAATTAATTTGTTGGAAAATTCTACAATGATTCAAACTTTTTTACCACATTAATGAGATAAAACTTTCTTACCAATAGACGTGATTTGGATAGTCTAGATGTTATGTGCTAAGAAATTTATGTTTTATTTGATAATAAAATTTAATTCTAATTAAAATATATTTTTTTATCTTTTTTTTTTTTTTTTTCTGAACAATCAATAATATTTATAATTATTTTTTAAAAATCAACTTAATTTAAATTTAAATATTTCATCTTAATTCAAACTCAACTCAACTCAAACTCAATTCATTTATCAAATGAATCCTTATTATGTGTTCAAACACACGTGAATATAAGACACAGAGGGGAAAAAAAGAAAAAAAACTCTTCCACGCCACCCAACTCCCCAGTGCCTTCCCCCCCGCCCCCCCGCCCCACGGCGACCCAGCACCACCACGCGACTCAGCCCCCCGGCGACGGTTCGGCGAACCATCACCAGGCGACCTCCCTTCCTCCATGCCTCCGTCTTCCCCCCAACTCCGACACTTCCCCCGGCGCCGTCGACACCTTCATGCTTCCGTCTTCCCCCCCCAACTCCGAAGCTCCCCCCCCACCCCGTCCGCAATCCCCGATCTGGCGTCCATTTCGGCGTCGTCGTGGGTCTTGGGTTGTTCGATCACGATCCGGTGGCTCCGTCGAGAGATCCGTCGCCACTACCATGGCTGCATTGAAGTTGTCGATGGTGGAGGGCCAGCCGGTGGACGGAGGAGGTGATTGCCGGAGTTTTTTTTTTTTTTTTCTTTTGATAAAATTTCTTTAAAATGTTTTAATAAATTATAATCATGTGTGGTTGGTTTTATGATTGTTTTGTGTATCTTCTTAATCTAACGGTCTAAAATTTTTACCCCAGGGTGGACTGAAGAGTCTCATTTAGAATTCCCCGAATTTGTTTTTTGTTTTAATTTCCCTGGAAAATTAGTGGTGGTCTAATTCTCACATCAACTACGTGTTAATAAAACGAAACGAGTCACAGAAGCACTAAAACGAACAGTCGATATAGAGACTCAGTTTCATCCAATAAGCCACCGACACGTAAGCAAACCACATCAGATGACGTGTCTGCAAGAAAGACGACGACACGTCGTTGACTCTAGTCTTTTAAAAATAAAAATAAAATACAGCTCCTCACATCTCCACCAAACCAACAAAATCCAACTCCGATCTCGAGTGCCTCCCTCCCTCCCTCTCTCTAGATATACAATCGCTGATTGGACGGCGGCGGAGGCATGGCGGAGGACAAGTATAACCTGAAAAACCCGGCGGTGAAGAGGATTCTGCAGGAGGTGAAGGAGATGCAATCTAATCCCTCCGACGATTTCATGAGCTTACCTCTCGAGGTTTTTCTTTTTCAATTTATTTTCATGAATTTCTTTAGCTGATTAATTGATTTAGGTCTTTTCTCTGAAGTTCAAATGAATTTGTGGTGAAATTTTTTATTTTGAGTTCGCGATTTTTATTTTTATTTGGTTTTTTTTTTTCTTTTGAAAGATCCCTAATTTTCCCGATCGAGCAGTGATTTTGTTTGCAATTTAATTTGAGCTTGAAATTAGGTTGTTCTTCAGATTCCAAATATTAGGTTTTTGTCGGCCACTGAAATGGCGTTAAGATATTGCACAGTTCCTCTGTGTAACGGGTCGATTTGTTGAGATTTGGTCGAATTGTCTATTCATGGCTGTTTTTGATGTCTATTCATGGATATTTTAATGCTACTGTACTTCAAAATCCCCAAAGCAGTTGTTTTATATTTGGGATTTTGGGTGACACTGCAGTGAATTTTCACAAGTTTAATACACCGTTTCGTTCTGCATTCCGCTGTTTCGTTCCCTCATTTAGTTAAGTTTATTCCGTTTTTGAGAAGTTCCTCTTGCTGATGTGTTTGATTAAAGAAGTTTTGTTTGAATTAGTCCTAGATGTTTGAATGTATGTAGTTGTAAGCTCATAGGTTTTGCATACAGGAGAATATCTTCGAGTGGCAATTCGCAATCAGGGGTCCCCGTGATACCGAATTTGAGGGTGGAATCTATCATGGACGAATCCAGTTGCCTGCAGAATATCCCTTCAAGCCTCCTTCCTTTATGTTGTTGACGGTATAATATTGTTAGCCTCCATCCTTTTCGGTCTTATGCTATATCTTGTGGTTTGGGAATCTTATATAGTAAAGCTTTTCCCAACTTTAAATGCTAAGAATTATGCTTTTGATTTCCTTTTTCAGCCAAATGGTCGTTTTGAAACGCAAACGAAGATTTGTTTAAGCATATCAAATCACCATCCTGAGCACTGGCAGCCATCATGGAGTGGTACATTCCTTTTCTAAAGTAACGATACATAAGATAGCCAAAAATTCCATTTTTCATATTTTTATTTTGTTAATCTGGAGTTACTGTTTGCAGTGCGGACTGCTTTAGTTGCACTTATTGCGTTCATGCCCACCAGCCCAAATGGTGCATTGGGTTCTCTGGACTACAAGAAGGAAGAGAGGCGGGCTCTGGCCATTAAATCTCGTGAAGCATCCCCCAAATTCGGCACTCCTGAACGTCAAAAGTTAATTGATGAGGTATGTTGTTTGTCGAGTACTTCAACAGACATTATTATTACATTTTGGATTTTTTTTTTTCCCCCAATCTGTAAATTTGATGATTCATGTGCTAATTGTAACATATATAAAAATCCCAGATTCATGAATATATGCTAAGCAAGGCACCTCCTGTTCCTCAACTCAGCCAATCAGATACCCCTGAGGAACAACCTACAAAGAGCGAGGAGGATACTGCTCAAGCTAGCGCTCAAAATGGTGATGTTTCACCTGCGTCGGAGGGGCTACCCGATCCATTGGCTGGGGAGAGGGTTGTTGAGGAACATCAAGAAGTAGCTGCCAATGCCAGTCCCCCACCTGCAAGAGCGAGAGCTGCAACAGAGATTCACTCGAGTAATCAGGTGCAGCAGAGGCGGGAAGCGAGGGTTCAAAGAGCGGCAGACGATCGGTTGTTCACTTGGGCTGCCGTGGGACTCACCATTGCTATTGTGGTTCTTTTGTTGAAGAAGTTCATGAAAGCCACTGGGCATGGTGCTGTGTTCATGGACGGTTCTTAGGTTTTAGAGGTATTTCTTGTGGGTGTGAAGAAGCATAATGTCTACAGATGCAGTAGCTAAAAGACAAGTCAATGCTTTTATTTTTATTATTATTTTTTAAGCTACTCATATAAAATTGTAATATATGAAGATCGTCTTATATCTATCGTTGTCTGAAATTGGTTATAGAGACCCGTTGTTTATAGTTGTATCTAAATCATTTTCTAGCTCACCCGGAGCAGCGTTAGATATGTTTGGTAGAGGTGAAAAGTGGAAGGGAAGAATCCGACTCTAGGAGAGAATAAAATAGTAGTTGTTTGGTTGCAGAGAAAATGAGAATGGAAGAGACAATTTTTAAACATAAATTTTCTTTTGTGTCTGATTCTACTATACCAAAATGACCAAACAAGATTAAAGTAATAATTTCTTTCCTCTTCCTAGGAAAAAATAGAAAAAAAACCTTTCCTCTCACATGTATTGTTAATCCTTTTCTTTCTTTCTTTATGTATGATTCAAAAACACCCAACACAATGCGCGATTTTTACATTCTTATCTGAATCTTTCGAACAAAATATGATGTTCTTTCCCACACAAAAAAAAAAAAAAACAAAAACAAAAACAAAAACAAAACAAAACAAACAAGCAAACAAACAAACTCGGCAACAAAATGAAAATTTGAATGAGATGTGCAAGATTTACACTTTTGATGTGAACAGTGAATTTTCCGAGCAAGATACAATGTAAACTCCAAAAGCGTTAGTAATGACAAGACAAAATCTGACCAATTGTGTTAGGTTCCTCTGCCTGTTAACAGTTGTGTAATACCAACAATTTGATAGAGAATGACATTAGGTTTTCCCGCATGACTAGTTTCACGATGTGCAATGTCAAGCCGTAGAGCACCAGACAAGAATAAACTGGTTGTTCCATGTTTTACGGAGACAATATGTGAAGAACCGAAGTAAGGACCGTCAGAAGGTAACAAGAGGCTGCGGATTTTTATGTATTGCTTTGTAGCATTGCAGACTGCAGAGAGGAAGTTTCGATTTGGAATCACGGTACTTGTATGCATTTGTGCAGTTTGGACCGGCGCATTTTTCCCTTGGTGGAGGGTAACTGAAACAGAGGACCAAATATCAAAGATCATGAATGAAACACGTCATGACAAACACATACAGCAGAAAAAATTTCGACTTTGTTTAGAATTTTTACCTGCAGGGGACTGGATTGAATATCCTTGGCAAACCAATATCTTCAGAAAAAGTAATGGTCATTCCGGTGGGACCATCGACCCACCTAACAGTATTCGATGCAAGTATGAGAGAATTAGCAGCCTTCCCCTGCATGAAGTAAAAGTCAACCCGTTGTCAGCACAATTCGAAGAACCCTTTACAAAGAGGAAAGAAAAAGGTTCCCTAGTTTCTCAATGACCTGCAACAGTTCATCTCTCTGCTTCTTCATTTTCTCTTCCCTTTTCTTCCTTGCAGAGTCTTGCCCAAGTATCTTTCTGATTGCCTCGGCCTAAAAATTGCAACCGTTAAAATGTTTCCTAGATTTGCTACTAATAGATGATAAGTATACAACAAAACATGACGGGAAAACCTCAGCTTCCTGGGCCGCCTTTTCTGACTGCATTCTACGTCTCTGAGCAGCCTCGGCTTTCTTCAGTTGTTGCTCCACTTCAGATAGTTTCTCCTTTTTTCCTGCAAGCAACCAACAAAGATGGGGCAATGAAACAAGTTTGAAATGAATTAGCATGCATGTTTGTGCAAGGATGCATTTTTTGCATCTCGTTTCAAGATCCAAATATCAAAAACACCTCGCTTTCCCACCAATTTGGAGAAACTAAATGATGTCAGAAACAAGAGAAACTTACTTTTAGATTTGGAAGAGAGTAAACAATTTGAAAGGTCAATGGAACCAGCAGAGGCCCGGGTTCGTGTAGTAGGGGCTGATTCCTTCCAACCTTCTGCAAACAGATAAGGAGATCCCTTTTTCAGCTTCTTTACACTAGGTCCAGGTTCCTCATCAGACAAAATCGACTCTTCTTCTTCCACATAGTCTATATCCTCAAATTCTTTTTCCGATCTTGACATCTTTCTAACCTCTTTTGCCTGCCTTGATGATCCATAGTTTCCAACATCATTGTCATACAAGCCATCCACCAGTGCTCGACTTTTTTGAGCCTTAAAAAACCCATGTTCTTTATGACTTCTGTAATCCTTCCAATCTTCATTATAACCCTCATTTTTAGAAGCATTAAGCCTCTCAAGGTATCGAATTTCCTCATCTTTATCATCATCTTCATTAAATCCAACATCTAAGACTCGTCGTTTAGGAACTCGATTGCTCTTGCGAACAGGCTCATAATTCAGAGGAGTTCCTCTTGAAGAAGGCTCCTTTTGGGAACTAGAATCAATTTTTGACACATTCTTCCATTTAACTCCGACACCTTTCATTTTATCTGAAGATAAGGACCGATTGCCATTTATGTCATCCTGCATCATCAACAACAGACATACAATAGCTCGTTTCATTTTTCAAAATTCTGTATTGGTGAAGAATGAGACCTATTAATTGACTCTGTATCAATATAACATACAACTACAGCGTTTATAAGAGGGAATGTGGTTCGCTATGCATTCTCTCACAATTTACTATAAAAAACATATGGTTAATTTTTTGTTATAAAGAGCTCCACCAAACCCCACCCCCCCCCCCCCCCCCCCCCCCCCCCCCCTTTCTTCTCGTTATTTTGACCCCCACCCCCCAACCAAAAAAAAAATTCTATATCCTTTATTTTAAAGGAATGTATGTCATCAAAACTCATCTAATAAAGTCGTGAAAACCCAACAAATTTAAATAGTCCTATGCTAAATAGAATTATATCTTATCCCAATCATCATAAGCCCAAAATATTTGTTAAAAAAAAAAAAATTGCAACCCAGCCACTGAATATTTCTATTAGTGAATAGATGTATAGGTCCCCATTACCTGAAGAAGTGACTTCTCTTGGGGTGAAAAGGCAGTGGAGGAACTATAAGATACTCGGGTGGAAGAGCCAACCCCATTGGCAGAATCAGTTGTGGACTTAGTATGAATTGTGCGAGTAATGCCACCAACCTTGAGTTTCAACTTCTTCAGCTTGTTATCACTTCTCACTCCATCACAAGACACCAATTTCTCTCCCTTGTTCTGGTCTTTGTCATGGTTTCCATTACTAGAGAGCTCTGCTGATGCCGATGAAAAATGATTGCTCTTAAGAAGTGTATGTGAATCGAGGCGAGGTCTACGAGATGCATCACTCCTCTTCTTCCTTATACCATGGGCAGCAACCGAAAATCCAGACCCACCAAAGCTTTCCATCAGTATTCAAAGCTAGTTTCAATGATGTTGCTTCAATATATCCTTGAACTAACACTGGAAAACAAAAGAACGAAGATCCAAATCTGACAACGATGGTTCCACTACCTGATGGTTGCAATCACAAAGAAGTTATGCATCTGATACAATAGAGATTCTTGGTTCATAACAAAGTCAAAGGAGAGAACTTTAAAATCAGCTACATTACATCTAGAGAATTAACCATAAATTCCACCAACACTTTGCCCAACAATAACACATGTTTTCTACAAATTCATAACTCAAATACAAAACGTAACGCATTATGCATTGATTTGGCATACATACAACAAGTAGCAATGTCCACAATGATGAGAACAATTGATATAACGGCTAGAAAAGAACAGGAAAATTCTGAAATTACAGGAGAAAACAATCACCACATAATACAAATTCTAGTAATTGGTTATCATGAACATTTCAGCTTCATATTTGGCCTACTCTACCTTGAACCTTAAGGAAAATAAATAAACAAATATAAAACGTCTTGTACTGCATTTCATAGAATTAAATAACAAAAAGAGAAAAGAACATTAAGACATTTAAAATAAATGTGGGTACTAGCACTATGAGTGGGGCGATATATGCACACACACACACACATATATAAATATTTATATATATACAAATTACAAATTTCATACAAATATAAATCTAACACTAACTTTACAACATCAATAAATTCAAAATCTAAACTAAATAACTAAACAGATAATAACTAAAATAAATTCAAATCTAATCTACATAACTACAGAAATAAATTATTAATTACAATTACCTATTTTATCCTATACATTTCGTCGGGGGAAAAAAAAAGCAAATTAAAGAACAATACATCTTTTTTCCGTCAAAATTTTTTCTGTCGAGCCAAACGGCGGAAAAAGAAAATGTACATCAAAATGAAGCAGAACAAAAAAAACTTACAGGGAAGAAGAGAGAGAACCACGAGAAGCTGAAGTTGAGCTCGGAAATCGAAGCGAATGAGAAAGCTAGGCGGAGAAGAAGCTTGGAGAGGGAAGAGGAAAGTGAGAGAAAGTGTGGTTCGCCATTTTTGGGGAAGTAGAAGAGCGCCACTCTTTTATCTGCTTTTATTTTCGCCATGTTTTTCCTCTCTCTCTCTCTCTTGTTTTTCTTTTCTTTTTTCTTTTTTCTTTTTTTTTTTTTTTTGGAAAAAAATAAAATTCCTTTTCTCTTCGTCTGAGAATAGAGCGAGACTTCAAAAAAAGGAAGAGGTTGTGGTAAAGTCTCTTTCGGAATAACTATCGATAAAGTTTTTTTTTGAACTGTTGAGATTTAATCAAACGATTGAAATATTGTTAGTGTACTATATTTATCATATACTTTTCTTCATATTATCATTCACATCCCAAGTCTTCTTCGTCGCCGACAACAATCCTGATGCCAGCGACCCACCCCTGACCCCCCCAACCCCAAGCCCCAGCCTCGGCCACCCCCCCCAGCTCCCCCCCCCCCCCCCCGGCGGGCCCCCTAACCCCTAGCCTGCCCGGTGCCCCCTACCCCAGGTCCCCCCTCCCCTCGGCACCCCCACCCACCCCCCCGGTGCCCCTCGACGCCCCCCCACCCCTTCTCTCTCTCTTCCCATTTCTCTTTCTTCTCGGCCCGTGCCCCCCCCCCCCCCCCACCCCCCCAAAACACCTCCGATGCGAGAATAGAGAGAGGGGGACGAGGAGCGCAGGGGGTGGGTGGCCGGGAGAGAAAGGAAGAGAGAGAGAGGGGGTGGGGGTGGGGGTGGGGGTGGGGGTGGGGGGGTCCCGTCAAAGGGGGGCAGAAGGGGGTTAGGGGGGGCAGAAGGGGGTTAGGGGAGGCCGAGGGAGGAAGACTTGGGGTGGGGGGGCGCCAGGGGGGTTGGGTCTGAGGCTGGGGGGCCAACGGGGGAGGGCTGGGGGTGCCGGGGGCCGAGGAGTGGGGGGGCCAGGGCTAGGTGGGGGGCAGCTGGGGCTGGGGCTTGGGGTTAGGGGTAGGTCACCGGCGACGGAGAAGACTTGGGGTGGGAATGGTAATATGAGGTAAAGTATATGATAAGTATGGTACACTGACAACATTTTAACCATTCGATTAAATCTCAAGGGTTTAAATAAAAACTCTACCGGTAGTTACTCTGGGAGAGGCTCTACCACAGGCTCTCCCTAAAAAAAAATACATAGTCGGTTTTTTCTGGGGAAAAGGTATATTTTAATTTTATAAAAAAATAAGGCTCATTTTTTAAAATTTTTGACGTCAATAAATAATTTATTTAGAGAAACATCAGAGATCCTAATTTTTATTTTGATCCTTAATACTACATATTTATTTTAGTAAATAAAATTACCCATAAACTATATTATTTGTCAATTTGCCCTTCAAATATATAAATACATTATTTAGTGACGGATTTAGCCATTGTAGCCCCTATTAAAATTTTCTCTTTTAATTTTGTCTCAAAATTTTTAATATTTCTACATTATCCTCGTTAAAAATTGAAAATTCTTTCATATTTTCAACTTTTTTTTTCTTTTTCTTTTACTTTGATGTTAGTTCGTTTCTTTTCTTTTAAAAAAATTAGTGTGTGTTTTAGCTGAAATATATGTCTAGCTTTGTCCCTATTTAGTACCTCCTACCTCCTAAATTTTGTTTTCATTAATAAGAATGCCGCCTCTAACAACTTTTTTGACCTTTTTTTTTTTTTTTGGTTGCGGATGTGACTGTAAATAGTAGTGACTATGAAGGGTATTAAGGTTATTGCAGCAGTGAAAACCACATTAAGAAACTTTAATACGAATTGAAGTTCTTTTCACTTTTTTCATTTTCAACGATATTATTGCACAAGTTAGGAAGGTCACTTTTGAGTCATTTAATAAGTACATATTTATGTATGATGGAATGATCACTTTGAGCTTAGTCAAAACTTATTAGCACAAGGCAAGGCAGTGTACATTATGTTCATTTTATGTTAGTTAGAGAAGAAGAAGAAGAAGAAGAGCAAGTTTGGTGAGAAAAATGTGTTCTTTTGGTGTCAAAACTAGTTTGATATATAAAAGGGCATTTATTATCATCCATTTTTGTTAGGTCCCATCAAGAAAAATAAAAAATAAAAAAAGACCCAAAAACTAACGGAAGTTGATAAAACGAACATTCTTCCTAACAGCAATAAAGTTCAGTATATGGTGTATTTTGTTATATTTTATCATGGCCAATGAAATTTGCTAAATAGGCTGATAATTGGTAATGGTAACTTACTGTTTTGAGCCAATTCTGATGTGTAATACAAATGGTAATGAGGAGTATTTATTCTTTAATTAACTTTGCACTCACATGTAGAATGCAAGACTAAAGACTACTATAAGAATCCTCTCAAAGAAAGAAAGAAAGAAAGTGAGAAAGATGGGGACGCAATGCTCGGACTGGCCACGGGTGGTTAGCAGAGAGAAAGTTGAAGTCGGCAGTGGACTTGGTGGTAGTTAGAGAGACGGAGTCATCGTCGGTGAACAGGATGTGGGGCTTCGCCGGCGGTGGAGGGCAGACGAGATTGGAGATGGCTCTCTCTCTCTCTCTCTCAACGATAGCTGTTAATTTTTCATCCAACAGCGAAGAATGCCCCAACATTTTTCATCCAACAGCGGAGAATGCCCCATCGTGTCCGACACAAAGCCACTGCCGCATAAAAGAGTGAACCTACATATATGTATATGTTATTAGAAAACCACACATTCGCATATGATTCCTAGTCAATGTTTGAAAAATCAATGGGAAAGACATTAACAATTGTCAGTGATCAAATTGTGGAGGTGCTTGGCCACAAATTCCGAGCTCTTAATAAGGGCACGAATGAGGATATACCAGGACCTGCTGACGCACTTGAATCGTATCAACGAGTCGGTTGGAAGCCATGAAAAGATTATCTCCAACACCTCTTCCAGAAGATACGGACAGGAACTCGACATTTTTGATACCCAAACCACAATGGGTCCTAGTACATGCCAAATGAGGAGTGAAACACATTCTTTCCTAAGGGAAACTTACAGAAAATTCGGCTCCATTGAATTTGTGAAGTAGAAAATTCAACTTACTGATCCACCTATGTCAACTATAACACACAAAAACAGTCATTAGAGATGATCGCGGCACAAAAATGTAATGATATGATCATCAACACTTTTGTTAGAGGAGGCAAAAATAATTAAGTTAACGCGCAAGGAACGTATTTTCTCATGGCATAAAAGTGTTTTGTTACTTACGTAGACACACAAAAAAGGACAGAAATATTAAAACATATGTGGGAAAGAAGTACAATAGCCCATTAGATCATAGATTGCATTTGAATATTCATTCAAATCGAATGATCAGTTTGCATTCAAATGTAGAATTTGAATTGTAAATTCAAATGTAGAATTTGAATTGTAAATTCAAATGAAATGTATGTTTAAATAGTCTTTGTCAAAATGTAATATTTGAATAGTATAAAGGTAAAAAAGAAAAGTGTATAGTAATGATTTCTAAAACGTGAAAATTAGGATTTGGATTTGAATTAAATTTAGTGAAACATTCACATAGTTTCGCTACAACAATGACCCAACCAGACACGTATTGCATTTTAATATAATAAAGCTATTTCAATAGCTCCTAAAGTGAATAAATACATCCTCAAGTAATTGAATGGATCTTAACATTCCAGAAAAATTCAAAAAATGTGCAACAGAGAAAATAAATACAATATAATCCAATTTTGAAGTGACATACAGATAGTAAACAATTCAAGTGCTACTCTTAAGTTGAAAATTTTCACACTTGCAAACTCAATCAACTTCCTAAACAAATAATTTTCCCTACAAAATAGAATAATAAAAAAAAAATTCTTATCTTGCAATAAACCAGGTTTTCCTTTTATATAAAACAGAAAGAACAATATTGATTGACAAATCTCATAGAACGAAGCAATCAAAGATGAATAACTATAGATGAAATCATGAAATATATGCGAAAATGGACAACAAATACAGTGGAAAAAAAAAAACTAGTAACCAAAAAAAAAAGCGGGAAGAAAAGATGCAGAAAATGGTGTGGTATATCTGCCAAAAAACATTGGCATCACTATTACAAACAGTCCCGTGAACGACAAAGAAAAAGTGTGTGTATATATATATATATATATATATATATCCGGAAGGGCATTTACCTGTTAGAGTATTTGGGGATTCGTGGCTGCCTAGACCGAGTTCCTTCAAACCTGTTACTCGACCAAAGGAGGGAGAGGAGGATTTGTTGGTGTCGGACCTTTTGACTACAACAAGGTGGGATCGGGAGAAGCTGGAAGAAGTGTTTTGGCTGATCGATAGGGAGTTTATTTGGAGCATTACTTTTAGTTCACGCCAGCGAGTGGATAAATGGGTCTGGCACTACGACAAACGGGGAGAATTTTCGGTAAGATCAGCCTATAAGGTGGAAATGGACTGCAGGAAGGTTGGAAGCCAGTCCGGACATGGAGGCGACCGCGTGTGGTGGAAGAAATTATGAGGAGCTCAAGTCCCAAATAAGCTAGTTTTTCAAGGCAGTAAGATTGGCGCTGGTGATTTAGTTAATTGGGCAGGAAAACTCATGGGTGACTTCCACCTTTGTAATGGCCTGGACAAGCCCGTGTTGGCTAAGATAAAAATGGCGAAGCTCCCTTGGAAACCGCCTGATCATGGTTCATTGAAGATTAATGTGGATGCAGCGGTGAATGCAGCACTTGATTATATTGGAGTTGATGTAGTCATACTTGATGGGTTTGGGATGGTGGTAGTTGCTGCTTTGGCTAGAAGAATTTTTGGCAAATTCAGCCCACATGTTGGCAAATGTCTGGCTGAAAGGGAAGGACTTTCCTTAGCTCATGTGTGTGGTGCGAAGAAGTTCATGGTGGAATCAGATGCGCTAAATGTGGTCAGGGCCATCCAGAAACCTATGTGTTGAGCACCAGAGGCAAATGTTGTCGATGGTATTCGTGATTTGATGACAAATATTGATAGTGGTATTATTTGCTATGCTCCCCATGATAGAAATGTTGTAGCCCACTATTTGACTAACTATGTCATATCTTGTTTTGTTGATTGCATCTGGATTGATTCCTTGCCTAGACGGCTAGGTGTTTTTGTGAGAGTCGATTTGGCTTCTCTTCATTAAAATAAAATTTAAAAAAAAAATCAACAATCTCCTTTTTTAATCAATAAAAAAAACATATAGAACACGTATGTAAGCTTAAAAATAAAAAATAAGAAAAATGCCAAGTAAGTAAATGTTTTAATGAAGATTAATAAAAATAAAAATAAATGAGAAGATCAATGTGATAATTTCATCATAAATTTCAGTGAACTAAGAAAATATGACGGTTTTTGCGCAATTTAATTGGCTTCTAAAGTTTGTTCAAATTGCATTCATCTTCTTTTCATACGCACGCTTGTTATGTCAATTGATTCACCCGTAAATAGAGCTTCTAGAACCGTTGTGATTTGGCTCTAAATATATATATATATATATATATTTTTTTTTTTTTTTTTAATTTCCAAAAGAGCGAAGCAAGCTGGGGGATAAGACCAATTTGACCAAGCTTGAGCATTGAATTGGGGTCACAACAATTTAAAAATTCAATCAAGTTGTTGAAAAAGCTTAATATACTACATATACATTGCAAAGGAAACATTCAAATGTTTTTTAAATTCCATTTAATTTACTTATATTTTAGCTTTAGTATAGCTGTAATGTAATATAATAGGAAAATACATAATAGAAAATACGACAAAATATTAAGAATAAAAAGAGAATTCATAAATCTAAAAGTTACTTTTTGACAAATGTATTATAAGAACTCTATCGGTAGATATTTTTGTTTAAAATTGAATTTTTTATTGGTCTAATCTATAAAAATTTATAATAAATATATATATATATTACAACATAAAACTACTTAAGTTATAAATCATATAATTGAAAAGTTCATTACCTATCAAAACTAAAGTCTAATTCATAAGTTTTTTTAGTCATATTATTGCTTAAAAAGATAAAAATTGACATATTCTATTTCATCTATATTGTCTATAAAAAAAAACCGAGACTGACGACTTTGACAGCTAAATTGGAGAAAGCAAGGCAATGCGGTGGTTTTCCGCCAATTGTTAAGTACCACAAATTATAATAGAACCGTTGTGATAATGCCAACAAACACATGTTTGAACTTTTTTTTTTTTTTTTTAATAGAACTTCTGACAATAATATAGTGTACACGTAAGCCAACCACTTACACACAATTATTCCATCTCTTATCTGCATATTCATTTAAAAGCGCGGGACAATTTTCCCCTGCTCCTCACATAAAGTTCATCCCCACATTCCCCACCCACTGACCATCTCATTATCATCATCACCACACCAACGACATATCCAACGGCTGAGAAAAGTCTCTGTATTCTATCTCCTTTTTTTTCCACGTAACAGTTGACCAAACACCACTTGTCTCGCAATACATACCAACATTATATACATATATCTATATATATATAAATCCTGTCAATGTCTCTTTATATGTTAGTCAGCTCATCAAAACACTGGTTTAGTGGTTTTAGAGAGAGAGAGAGAGAGAGAGGAGAGAGAGAGAATGGAAGGAGAGAGGAGAGTAGGGGTGGCGGTGGATTTCTCGGCGTGCAGCAGAAAAGCGTTGAAATGGACGGTGGATAACGTTGTCCGGGACGGGGATCACCTTATCCTGGTTAACGTCCAGCCTGAGGGCCACTACGAGGAGGGAGAGATGCAGCTGTGGGAAGCCACTGGTTCTCGTATGTTTTTTTTTTTTTTTAAATAATTTTTCTCTCTTTCTCTCTCTATGATCGTTTTTTTATATTAATAATCTTTGATCCCATTTTTTTTTCCTAGAAAAGAAAAAAAAAAAGAGGATTCTCTTGGGTGGAAATTAGTTTTAGGGTGGAAATTAGTTTTTGATCATCTGTTTTCAGATCGCCAAAATAAAATTATTGCAAAAAGGAAAAGAAAAGGCTGTTCCTTTTTTTTTTTTTTACCTTGGAATATTCTGCTACATTATTTTTACGTATTCAGTTTCTCTATATATTTCTTCTTCTTCTTTTTTTTTTTAAACCAAAATGAAAAAAAAAAAATTTTGGGTTAATTATTATGAGTTTTTGAGGCTGTTTTTATAAAGGGAGTGTGAAATTTTTTAGCCATGAATTACAGCTTTAATTCCTCTAAGTGAGTTCTGTGATGTCCACGTCATGAAGAAGTATGGAGTGACCCCTGACCCTGAGACTCTTGACATTCTAAGCACCGCAGCAAGGCAGAAGGAGGTAAAACTAAAACTTAATTAAAATAAAAAAAAAAAATTTAATTTTTAATTTGCATAATATTGAGTTTATTAGTATTGAAAGTCATGTATAGATGATAATAATTAGTGGGAGCCTCATTTTTTGAGTTTTAAGCAGGTTGTGGTGCTGTTGAAGATCTATTGGGGAGATGCCAGGGAGAAGATCTGTGAAGCAATTGATAACATTCCTCTTAGCTACCTTGTTATTGGTAATAGAGGCCTTGGCAAACTCAAGAGGTAAATTAAAAAATTTCTCTATTAGAATCCTGTTTTCTTCTAGTTCACAATGGAATTCTGAGTTAAAAAAAAAATGAATCATTGCATTTTGGAATTTTTTGTGGTAGGACACAGTTTTTAACCGTTCAATTTTTATCAAGTTTTAAGTCGATACATTTTGATTTGATCAGACAGTTAAAACTGGGTTGTTGATAGGATAGTTCTTAATATCATACCACAAAACTTTCCGTTCTAGTTTCTTGTGTGCAATCTTGAGACTTTATTTTGTTTATACTTTTTTTGGGTTTAGTATTGCTGTTGTTGTTGTTGTTTTTTTTTTTTTTCTTCATAGGCAATGTAAGTCACATTTATTGGCTAGAATTTGCTTTAAGTTGGCCACTTTTTGATATAATTGTGATTGCCTGTTCGGTACCTAAATGTTCCTAATTTTCATCATATGAGGAGGGCTTTTTTGAAATTCTGGCCTTAGTTTTCCTTAAACAAATGGGTGACATGAGAACATAAAGACCTTTAGTTGAATATTACATAAAAATTCCCAAAAGGCAAGATAGGTTATAGGGATAATAACAAAAACCTCATTGTTTTTCCAATCACACAATATTCACCTTTGCATTTTTCTAATCATACAAGTTCACTTATGATTTCATATTCTGTCAAAAACTAATTGTATGCATAAAAGAAACGGTGTGTTTGATCTAAGGATATGACAACGTTGTCAAGTATTAACAAAAATCAATTTTTTTTCCAATCACATGATTAATTTTGATTAAATATGTCAATTTGACATCAATGATTATTTCTTAAAATACGGGGTAGATTGTTGTATTTCAGGTGATCTTGTTATTATTGTTAGGTTCCGTTTGGAACAACGTTTCAGATGGAATTTTGCAACTCAACTTCAAAACTCCCAAATCTACATCTCACTTTCTGTCTTTTCCGTTTTAAAGAAGCTCAAACTTTAAAAGTTCATAACTTTCTTATTTTAAGTCAAAACGAGATTTTTTTTTTCCCTAATCAAACATAATGATGAGAGAAAATAAATGGGATTAGTATTACATATTTTCTCCAAACATGATTCAAATTTTAATATTATTTCCAATATCAAAGTTTATTTTCAGTTTACACTACACACATTTTAATTCCAATCTACAATACTTTAATTCCAACTCCAATCATTGTTCCAAACGGGTTTTAGACATTAAATTGGTCATAAGTTCATATAACTACTTTTCTTGAGATTTGATTAATTTGATTTAG
The DNA here is from genome assembly GCA_009761775.1 of Ficus carica. NCBI lineage: Eukaryota > Viridiplantae > Streptophyta > Magnoliopsida > Rosales > Moraceae > Ficus > Ficus carica. The sequence goes on from CM019746.1 coordinate 15,768,045, forward strand.
GTATTGTGGTGTTTTGTAGGGTTATCTTGGGAAGCGTGAGTAACTACGTGGTAAACCATGGCTCCTGCCCTGTAACTGTGGTGAAGCATGGTGATCATGAAAGCTAAATCCTTTTTATCCATAAAAGTGTGACCCATGCATTGTTGAATAAGTGCAAAGTTCACCCCTTTAACGGGTTTCTTTTGCCCATTTGGACTCTTGTTATCTTTATGTGATTTGTAACTGTATTAAGAAGTTATATTATTACAACTAAGATTTGTAAATTGGCGTTTGTGTATGTTAGTTTATGTGATCGTGCACTCTGTTTTAACAAAGTTCTTAAGAATAAAGGATAGCGTACTTAGATAATTGAGGAAAAGCAGTACATCCTCTTGTTACATATGGTTCACTTACAAAGTCGAGTGTTAATCTGTCCTGTTGTAAAGTGAATTGTTTGTGTAAACCGTTTGTTATGATGAGACTGATTTGAATCTATGAATTTGTTGAGGAGATACCGAATGACAAGTGGCAATGCATTGCTTGCATAGAACTTATGGATATGGATGGTATTATTGGTTTGTTAGAAAAGGGAAGTACAAATAGAAGTTGCTCTCTCTAGTGGTGGCTTTGTAAGTCTTGAACGGTAATTGGCATTTCTTATTGTTCATATTCTATGAAGGTTCAAACAGAAGAATTTTTAAACATACCTTCTAATTTACTACATCAGTTACTGGTTTTCAAACTAACAATGGACCATCATTGTGTGTATATATACACATAGACACACAAACACACTGATAATGGAACTTCTCTATAGAAATATTTAGCGGTTTTCTCCATGTTGGATCCCATAAAGTTGCACTACACATAACTAAAGTCCTTTTGAAAACAAATTACGTACAAATTTGATAGTGCATGAGTTCCTATTTGATCATAGAAATTTCTTTGCACCGTTAGATTAAATAAATTAAAATGTAAAGAATTTGAACAATACATAATTGTGAAATACTGTTAGGGAGATAAAAACCTCCAATTAACTTCTTTATTTGAGCGGAGCGGAGACAAGAAAATGGCTATTATAGGAAAACCAGAGCGCAAAACAGTGCAGGACCTAGAAAACAAAACGAATATGGCCAGTATTTTCTCAACCACACACTATTTTTTCTCAAACACATATTCTTAATCCCCATTTTATTCTCTCTCTCTCTTCTCTTTTAATTCTCTTCCAAACCCCCCAGAAAAGAAGATTTAAAAGAAAACAAAAGACTTAAAAGCCATGGAGCTCATGATCAACACTTTGTTATTATCCTTCATTCTCTTCATGGTGACCCCAACATCACACTCCATTTGCGTGGCTCGCCACCACAATTCCACCGCCCCGTCTTCTCATCCTCATCCTCATCCTCATGATCCTCCTCCGTCGTCGCCGCATCGAGCAAGCCGTCTGAGGCTTTCTCCGCCGCCCCCGCCGCAGAGTAACACCCCGCTACCTTCTCGAACGACGTCGTTTCACACTAACACCCGAGGAACCACCCAACATGAAGTCAACCTCAGCGACGCGTCGCAGCTTCGAGCACGCCGTCCGAGGCCTTCTCCCTCACCCCCGCCGCAGAGGAACCACCCGCTACCCTCTGAAACGACGTCGTTTCACCCTAACTCCCGAGGAACCACCCAACTCGACGACGACGACCACGGTGACACGCTCCTCACCCGGTCGACCGGAAGGCTCAAGCCTTCTCCCCCGCCCCCGCCGCGGAGAAACATCCTGACGGACTCTAAAACGACGTCGTTTCATCCTACCGTAGGAACACCCCAACTTGACGACCTCGGCGACACCCTCTTCACCCGGTCAACCCTGACGGTCGACCCGAGGCTCAAGCGCATTTGCAACGACACCGACTACCCGTCCCTCTGCCTCTCCTCCCTCTCCCCGTCCCTCGCCAGCTGCGGCAATACCCTCTCCTTCAGCACCGCCCTCAGCTTCGCCATCAAGGCGGCCACGCAGCACGCCCGCCTCGCCGTCGCAGCCCTCGCAAGGCTCGCCAAGGCCGCCGGGGCCGACGAGGACGCCGGGGAGGGCCTCGGGGTCTGCAAGGACAGCTACAGCGACGCCCTCGACAACCTGCAGGCGGCGGTGAATGCCTTGTCGTCCAAGGATGTCCCGACGGCGAACAGCATGCTTAGCGCCGTCGTCACGGACTCCGAGAATTGCGGAGACGCCTTGGAAGGGACGGAGGCGGGTGCGGCGATGACCAAGTATAACGATAAGCTTAGGATGTTGGCTAGTAATTGCCTCGCCATTGCGTCGTTTGTAAACTAAGTTGATGATTTTTTATTTTTTTTTTATATAACTTATATTTTTGTGTTATATTTCTTGTTGGATTTGGTGGTATTAAAGGATTCTTTAATTTGTAGTTGTGATTTTTCATTTTAATTTGTAGTTGTGACTTTTCATTCTTTAATTTGAATTAAAGGATTTTTTCATTTTCATTTTCATTTTTTTTTTTCATTTCATAACAATGTGTAGTAGTGATAGTGATTGTTTGTGTATACATGGATTATGGATGTCTCTGTCTTGCATGTTCTCAAAGAAAAGCCTTGAGTTAGAAAGATTGTGCGCAATTGAAAAAAAAAAAATTGCAATAACGTTTCATGAGGGAAAGAAAATATTACCCAAATATATGTATGGTTTTCCTGAATATTATTAAAGAGGCTTCTCATGTAGTTAACAGATCTTGTTCGTTAAAAATCCTATAGTCGGATCTTTAAACAAACTGCTAGAGATGGTAGATTGATTTTTATTTTTATTTTTAAATTTGGGGTAAAGGATTTAAACTTTGTACTTTTAAGCAGAGTTAGGTATGATATCACTGTTAAATTATATCTGTAACTATAATGGTAGATTGAAATGTAATTTAGCTATGAAAGCGTGAGCACAATAAAAATAAAGTAAAATTAGAAGAACTTAAAAAGAAAAGAAAAAAATCCAATTACGTGAGTAAAATATGAAAAGAGACTAGAAATTAAAACGACAATAGACAAAAAAACGACAATACATGGAAAACGACAAAAAAGCGTGTAAACTTTATGACGGCTAGATGAAGGGAACGGCGAAAAAAAAAATTAGCATGTGTTTGGTGTTAAAGTTTAGATTTTAGATTTTAGGTTTAAATTGATTATGTGTTTATCAGGATATTTGAATTACTAGAGTTAAAAAGTATAAAAACTTGAAATGTGTTCAAAAAAATATAACAATATGGAGCTTATTTTGTTCGTCTCAAAATTCTATATAATTTAAAAAAAAAAAATCTCATTTGGATTTGTTTATGTAAAATTATGGACTTTTAAAGATTGAGTTATAAAACAGTGTGAAGAGTGAAGTTAAGGGAAAAAGAAAAATCTTGGATTGTAATTGTAGGGTTTGGATTGTAGTATTAAATTAGAGACCGGCCATAAAACTAAAACGAAAATTAAAAGGCAAATCGCAGTGAAGAATATGAACAGCAAAGAAAAGGAAAAGCGAACAACAAAAGAACGCAATGAACTACAGAAACTGAAAAACGACATGGAAAGGAAAATGTAAAAAACAACACGACAAATTCTCAGCCAAAAAAAAGAACACGACTAAAACTCTGAAAACCTGGGAAAAATTGCTAACGACAGTTAAAAGCGGGAAAGACAACAAAGAAGTAAATAACACGACAAAAACAACAAAAGAAATTACGAATATTGAAAATACAACAGAAAGAATTTTTTTTTTTCTTTTTTCGAATATAGAATCTGTTATTATAATCAATAAGCATCTGATACAATAACAATTTCTATATGTAAGTGGAGGAGAATCCTCCAATGAAAAAGCTTATCATCTATATAAGAGTCTCAGCAACCAAAATGGCAAAAACTTTCAACTTCTATAAAAAGATGATAAACTAAACACATCTGACAATAACTCTCTAAACTCAAAAAAAAAAAAAAAAAAAATTTGGAGTTTGGATGATTGTCAATGTATCTACATATCTAGACCGAGAATAAAACAAGAAGGAAAGAACGACATAAATTGATGTGGCGTAAATGATACGATGACAACATATAAGCAAACGACAACGAATGCAATAAACCAGAAACAACGTGAAATATGAAAAAAAAAAAAATGTAAATGACTAAGTTAAAAATAAAATAAAATAAAATGCCTCGCACAAATGACAACAAATTATATTACCATATACAACATTCAAAATGATATTGGAAACTAAAACGATTGTTAACAATCAGAAAAACAGAATTTATAACGGCAAGAAACTGAAAACTAACGGATTTTTGCAAGTCTATTAACCATTATGTTGAGAAATAATCTGGAATTGATTTTCTATGTGGTTGTTTGGCAGATAAATTTGAATGGGAAAAATCCAACGACCCATTCAAATTTAAATTGGATTTTAACTTTCCAAAATCTATACCACATTCTTTTTTTTTTTTTTTAATTCCTTAAGCATCCATCATGTTTAGACCCAATAGTATTAGAGGTCAAATATATATATATATATATATATATATTGCCCTTTCTTGTTCTTTTCTTTTTTGAAAAAAATCTTTTGGCCAATAATTCAAGGATGAAGCAATTGACATACCTTGTATAATTTTTTTTCAGGGGAATGTTATTACGATCAATCCATATTAATTAAAAAAATGTTTTTAAAGCTTAAAGAAAATTGCTATTTTTTCTTTTTTCTCTTAAGGCATTGTATAATCAAACAATACAAATAATCTTTAAGCAACAAAAAAAAAAAAAATCAAATTAACAAATTGCTTGATTGAAAAGCACAAAAAAAAAAAAAAAAAAAAAAAAAAAAAAAAAAAATCAAAACACACACACACACACACACAATTATTCTCCTATTAGAGTGTGTGTACTGATCAAAAGATGCCTGATCGATGAATATTCTTTCCCTTTAACGGTGAAGAAAGAAGGAGAGCACAGAAAAGAAGACCCCCACAATGGTGAAAACAACAAGCAAAATCGCGACAACAAAAACGACAAATGATACCGTCGTTTTCTTGGCGTAACCCGTCGTCAGCCTCTCCCACTTTGCATGCAAACTTTTCGTTTTGTAATCATCCATTTGCTCAAAGAGCCTCAAGTAATAGTTGTCCTTTAGGGTAACTTCCTCCCCAAGCTTCTTAAACATGTTAACGACATCTTCTTCCTTGCCGTTGTCGTACTTCAAAACACGCCTGTCGCCAAGCAACTTCACATCCTTCTTGTCTTTGACCAAGCAGCGCATGAGAAAGGCATAAGATGTCGTTTGGTGTGAGTCCTCAAGGTGAGTCTCTAGTGCAATGAGGTTCCGAAGAATGTCCTCCGTACATTCATGGATTTCAAGTTGCGGGATTGTGAGGACCCCACCAATATGGTGGAAAGTGACATCTAACAAGCTATAAGTCCAGCCCCTCTTGAACTTGATCCCCGCTTTTTGCAGCCTCCTCGCCGAGTCCAAATCCTCGGGAGGAGTACTCGGGTCCCTTGGCAAAACTCTAGGGTGCGCCGGTATGATGCACCGGCGGATTAGGTCAAGTAAGTGATACCCTTCCTGGTTGAACTTCTCGTGAAGATATTCCAAGTCTCCCGGGACCATGTTCTTGAAAAACCTAGAGGCTAGTTGATTAAACGACATGGTACATTGTGGAGGGACAGGGACAATATGGAATATTTGTTGGAAGACAAATAGGGGGATTTGGTTCTCTAGCAATATCATGTCACGCCTCAGGTCGTAGAGCAATCCGCTGGTGGTGAAAATGGTGTCGTTTCGGCGTCTAAGACCCTTTATTGAGAATTTAAGGAAGAGCTCGATGATGAAGCAACAATCAACCAGAATCATTTGGACAAAATCATTGCTTTTGAAGTTGGTGAAATGATTTCCATAGCAATTTTTAATCCGGTGCTCGGACTCCTTTAGAGCCTTGACACAAGCGTCCAAACTTGCTTCCAAGTTCGGCCTTCGGTGGAGGAGTGAAGCTGTGTACGTCCACTTTTGGTGTTCCATCTTCTTTAGAGTGTCGTTTGCTTCATGGTGGAAAGGGCCTATTGAGACCTTGGCCGGAGTATATGCCTCCTCATTTTTGCTTCGAGATTCGGGTCGGATTCTGAAGATATATTCTAGTTTAGAAGCATTTTCAATCTCTTTCTTCATTTTAGATACAAGTTTATGATCATCTTGATCTTCTTCTTCTCCTTTCATTTGAATGACATGTTCTTTGGAATCTGATGTAGTAATCTCTGCCATCTCTCTTAAAATTTTAAAGGAAAAATAATAGGAAAAAAAAAAAAAAGAAACAAAGAAAAACACATATCAAATTGTCATTACCATAATGGTAACAAATTAGCGTTATTTATTAAAAAAAAATTAGCGTCATAACAGATTTTTCATACTAGGGGTTGTTTGTATATGGTCTTATAATTTGATGACCTTGTTTATATTTGCTAATAGTTGAATAATGTATTAGTGAAAATAAAAAAAATAAAAATTTAAAAAACGAAAAAGTACACTTCGGTAACATATGGAGTCCAATGATGAAAAATATTGATAACTTTGTTGATTTTTCTCCAAAATTATCGATAAATGAGGACCTCAATACAAATATACAAGAAGTAAAGATATTTTTTATGATCGGAGTATCCGTAAAATATCAATACTTTCTAGACAACATCCGCAATATATCAATATAAGTTTTTTTCCTTCACAATTTTATCGGAGTATCCAGATACATACGGATATTTCCATGGATATATCCATTAAATATCTATTAATATTCATGTATATAAAAATGAAGAAAAAGACAACAAAAAAGAAATAAATAGTATTATATTTAGTAAATAAAAAATTCACATGCTCTCTATTTTGTGATATTATATACATAATAATAATGATAATAATAAATCCTTAAGTTCAATATAACTTTTTTTTTTCCTGCACGTTAATTATTTCTTGAGAAAAATATTGCTTACATCAAGATGGGTTATAAACTTATATTTTTTAACCTTCAAGGAGTTTATTTTGGTATTAAATTTTAGATGTATGAAGAATGTTTGTATTTGATTATATACCCTACATCCTTTTATTGCTATGTGAATTATGTGAATTATTGTGAGACTATAAAATTTGCACTTTATAAAAGTTGTTATTTTATCAATGTATTTTTTTTTTCCCTATAATGAATCGTTTTAATGTAAATTATGCTTTACATTTTTTTTTATATGCATAATTTTATTGTAAAAAATATATCAAATTATGTCTTATTTATTTCTTTTTCATTTTTTATAATTTTACTTAAGATTTTTAATTTTTTATGTAAATATCCGTCATTTTTTCATTTTTATCGATATCGATATTATCCGTTGATATTTCCATAAAATTGGACCATTGATACTTCCTTCTACGTTCATATATTCATCCTTGATAGAGTCATATAGCAGAAAATACTAAGAGAGAATTTTAATTAAAGTGAAATACTTTAGAATGGTGTTAAGAGCCATGATTTACCTTTTCATGGGGTGCTTGCTTTCTTCCATTGTCAGGGGCTCTTTGAATTGATCACTTGTCCTATCACATAATAATCAAGGAGAAGTATTTATTAAAACAAAAATGGAATTAACATAATCAAATTACTAACTTATCAAAAAAAAAAACATAATCAAATTACTAAGACACGCTATTAATCAAGTAAAATACTCAAATATCTATTTTAAAAAAAGGGTGAATACTCAAAGATTGGATCAGTTTATTACCTTGGCTTAGGGTTTTCCATTGTCGCCATTTGTTTCAGCCAATACCACAGATTTTTTTTTTTTTTTTTTTTTTTTTTTTTTTTTTTGAGGACAAATTGTTGTAAGTTCTTATGATCAGCTTTGATTTATGAGGTATACAAATATTGTATTATAAAACTTGAATGACTAGTGTGACCAATAAAAAGGACTAGTGTAGTTGATAGGAATCCGGGGAAACGTGAGAAGTTTGATAAGAGAGACTCAGAAAAAAGAATTGTATTGAACACAAAAAAACAAAATTACTTCAAAGATGTTACAGTACTGCCATAATCTGAAAATAACTTTTATTTAGAAGCAGCGGCAGAGAGAATTGCTTTGCTTTATTCCAAGTAAAGCTAAAAATGATTACTTAATATGGAATGCAAGTATTAAATGTAGCAGAATTCCTTTTGTCATCTTTTGTCTGAACCGAGAAATTTGTTTACTTTTGCTTCTTTTTAGCATATTTGAGATGTCCACGTAAGCTGAATTCCGTTTCGGGTGATTCAAGTCTATAATTGAAGATCGAGTCATTAAAGCGTTTGCTTTCACATGAGGATCCCTACTGTTCGGATTGGTGGTGGTTAATCAGCCTTCGAACCACATCGTCATCCTCTTCCCCATTCTAATGCTGAAGCTAGAATCTCTAGAAGACCCTTCCATCTTTGTCTTGGAAGACAAGGAAAAGCCGAAATGTTCTATAGTAGCATACATGGTGGAGTAATAGAGGGAATTAGACCAAGATTCGAACGAGAAAGGTTCATGTCGTCCTCGATAATTCCTGTTCTTCCAACCAGGAAAGCTTCGTACAACAACTTCGTGTCGTACCTCTTTACGAGGTGCATGGCAAAGGATGACACATTTCCCAGAATCATCAAGGAAAGGCCGGCTAGCATGACCCATCATCTGCAAACAGATTAGTTACAGGGTAATCGGTGTAAACATTTTCCCGGTTGTCAAAATATTTTTGTTCCCAAATGAACTTGAAAATGGCACCACCAACACATCGAACTACTCATGACACACATTTGAATCCGTCCAGCTTCAAAGAGCTGTGACACAAGTGAACTTCTTGATCCAAACTGGATAAGCCCTCATGCAAGTAGCCAATCCCGAGACATAAAATGGCTTCCAATATTTCTTCATGGTCTCCAACAACAAGCGGCTCAAGATCTTCGACCACTACAGCAGCAATGGTGTCTTACCGCCACTGTTTTACTTGTGAGTAGATCGCCGTATCCTCAACACTGAGACGGACACCAAGATCCTTTGCATCGGCAAGAGACGTGGACAGAGCAACAATGCGAATCTTGTACTAAAGCTGACTCCCTATATATCTAATCACACATACGCGCGCGTGCGCACACATAAACATATACATATAAAACATCATAATTTTTTATTAACATCTAATATAAACATAAATACCAAGGCAACAGGTTTTGATCCCGTTATTCGGAGGTTCGAATCCTTCCGTCGCAGAGCATATGTGTCTATGTGTCCACAAATCCAAAACAGTACAATACTATCATATACTAAACCCAACAGAAATCAAAGAATGTACTGTATATACTTATATAGTCAATCAAAAATTGTATATTCAGCAAATATTAGCGTCAACTCAGACATTAAGGAGAAGGAAAAAAAAAAAATAGTGGTTGCGGTTCTAGACTTCAGGCGCTGCATTTCCCTTGGAATTGGCAACATCATCAGCACCATGATCAACTTTCTCTCCGTCGAGCTCTGGGATATAGTCAATCTCAATCTCATCATCATCATCACTATTCACTATCATCAAATTCCTCATCAACACACTCATAATAACCAATATCTGGGTTCAGACGCCAATTCGGCTTGAAGGGGCCGGGTAGCCCCAGGAGGCGGGAGAGGGTCAGTATTCGTCGTATTCCTCTTCTTGTTCTTGCACAGATGACAGATCTTTCTCTCGTCACCCATGATGCAGCGCCGGTGGATGTCACAACGACGACGGCGACACCAGATGGTGTCGGTGACGACGATGGAGGCAGGAAACCAGATCGTGCTGGCTCTCTCCCGTCACCCATTGTGCAGCGCCGGTGGACGTCAAGACGACGACCAAACCAGATCGTGTCGGCGACGACGACGGAGGCAGAGAAACCGGATCTCGATGGAGACGACGGCATAGATCACTTTCTGCTAAGATCATCGCGATCTCGTACAGATCTGACGACGATCACGAGATCCGACGGCACGGTAGTGGCGGTGACAGCTTCCCTAAACTCAGCCTCTCCGGCGATGACGTTTGCTACAACCCACGATGACCGATTCCTTCGCAACTCCAAGTCGCTATGTCGTCTTACATTGTGAGATTCCGTTCGCGTATCTTTTCCAGCGACAACTACAGAGAGACCATCTCCTTCTCTAGCGACGTGGAATGGCGGCGGCAGCAGCCCTGAAGCTCTGATTGAGCAATTGTGGGCTTGGGTATTTGGTTTGGGTTTGGTAATTTGGGGCTGTTTTGGGATTTTTGAAATTTTTAAGGTTGTTTTGCAATAATTATTAATTACATGGATTTTTGTAAATATAAAATGTTTTGCAAATACTGAAAAAAAAAAAAAAAAAAAAACCCAATATTTACATAAAAACAATTGATATACTGATTTTTGTCCATCATACTTAATAAATCCATTTATTTACAAGTAAATATTTGAATTTACCAAGTAAAATAAATAGATTTATCAAGTAAATATGTTTATTTACCTGTAAATATGTAAATAAACAGATTTATTAAGTAAAATAAATGGATTTATCAAATATTACTGGTTAGGCAATAAACATATCTCTTTTTTTAATTAAATTCTGGTTAATCCAAATATTTACTAAGAAATTATGATGTTCACAAGTAAATATTTTGATTTACTTGACAAAATTGATAATTTTTAAAACGTAAATACTAGATTTACTGGTAAATACAAAAATTTACTAATATGATGATAAATACCAGATTTTCCTCCTAGTAACTATATTATTTAGAAATAAATTTATTAACCGATTCTTTCCTTATAATAATAAATCTATTATTTGAAAACAAATTTATCAGAATTTATACTATATAGCATATTTTAAAGACATTTTAAATATATAGCATATTTGTTTGTTACTATAAAATTATAACAGGTTTTATGTTTTTGAACTTGTTGATTCACTTTTTTACCCTTGATAGTTATTATGTTTTTGAAGGTTTGGGTCTTGGGAGATTCTGATTAAAAGATGCTACTTTGTTTTGTTGTAAGCATATTTATATTAAATATTTTTGTGTTCTTCTTCTGTTTTTTGTTCTCCTCTTATTTAATTTATATATATACAAAAAAATTTACAATTAAAAAAATTATTTAGCACTGATGTCAAGTTTTCAGTTGTTAATACTTTGATGAAGAACAAACTAAATGAATGCGAAAAGTAACACCGTAGACGTTGAGAATGAGAGTATGGGCATATGCCCTTTACCACAAACAAAGATGAATAATTGACAATAAGGTTATAGTTATATCAGTGATCACCTTAATCCAAAAGATATGCTGGGTAATATTGTAACCAAGCTATAATATCTCTGAAATTTTCTATAGTGACAATGGAAAATTTTTGGCTTTATGTCACTTTTAATATTTTTTTCCTGATGAAAAACACGACCTAGGAAACAAAACACAAACAAAAAAATCAAAGACACGAGATTTTTAGATTAAAAAAAAAAAAAAAAAAAAAGCCGCGTTTCCTGTCATACTTGATCTAGTTGTTTTCGTCCAAATTGTTGCGGCAGAATGAATCTAAACATGATTGCAAACAACATGAGAACTACACAATCACAATTACATATAGAACCTAGGACAGTAAACTGAAAATAACACTGAAGCTTTACTCACCCAGTTTTATCGTTTTATTACATCACTTATTAACAGAAAAGTCACACCTGACACACACTACCACAACTGAACAACTAACAACTACAAATTCCCCAAAATACCCTGCAGCCCACGTGCTTGTCAAGCCTCCTTGCTCACGTGCTGACCGCGCCGAACCTTCCTCGCATAAGTAAAGCGGGCAGGAGGCTTATCACTCTACTCGTACAGTTTATCGTACTTCTAACAAAAAAAAAAAAAGAAAAAACGCAGCACATATGAAATGTAGAACCTAGGACTGAAAATTATACTTACGAGTATACTAAACATAAAAACATAGAACCTAGGACTGAAAATTATGCTTAAAAACTTACTTTGTACAGTCTTATCATATTTTGAGCAAAATTTTGACAACACATATTAAACATAGAACCTAGGACATAAAAAAAAAAAAAAATTAATTACAAAACATGGTGTCTTATCAAAAACTTCTAGTTGTAGCAAAACGTGATAAGACATCAAATATAGAACCTATACTAAAACTTATGCTTAGGTGGTTTTCATACAGCCCATCAGAGCCCTTAATTCACTTAGAGACAAAAATAGAAAGAGAGTGATGAATCAAAAGATAAGAATAACAAATAATTAACAAAGTTAGATGCTATGAAGGAAAAAGCTTACCAAATCAGCCAGAAGTCTAAGAAAGAATGCATACCTTTTGAGATCATCAGCTCCCATACCAAAAAGCGTAAGGTTCCGTACCATACGAGCGTGTAGGTGAGTGTACCCAAGCCAATAAATAGCTTCTACGGGATTCTGAACAGTTCCAAGAACAATTTGCGTTCAACTGATCAGTCAATTTGGAAACAAACTGACATTCCATAGGAAGGTGTTGATTCATCATAGAAAGATAGTACTGCAACTCAGTGTGAACAGCGGTAACAATGCCTTCTTGAAAAGACTCGTAAACCCAGCATCCGCATGACATCCAGAGGACTGAGCTCAGTCTATGCTTCTTTCAGGGTGGTCACAAATCTAAGTGCCTTTGATGATCACGGTGTAAGCAGGCAGATTCACACCCCAAGTAAGAGCTGCAACTGCCCCTTCAACCAACCACTCTCTTTTTCTATCCCCACCAACTCCCTTTAACCTATGGCTGGCCCTCCTTCTCGATCTTCTTCCTCTCCTCTTCATCCTCCGCCCTTGCCGGGAAATGTGCACAAAACAAACTTCAGTGAACTTCGCAGCAGAAACTTGCTGAGGCTGGATTTTTAGAACTGCAGGTGCAACAACAGCTTGCCCTTGACGTCCCTGTAGGCTCTAGGTGCTGCCTTCAGTAAGTATCTTCAACAAGCTTCTGGCACTGCTGCGGATAAATCTACCGCTAATAAGCCTGCGAAATCTCTCTCTGTGGCAAATAGTATCCATTTGTTGAACAATAAGGCTCATTCCCTCGTTCGCCTCCTGCATTTCACCATCATCAATCCTGATATCACTTTCATGGCCCCGACACATCTCCCTCCACCGCATGATCTTCTTATTCCTCGTCCTTTCTCAGACCAAGATCACTCTCTTCTTCACCATCCTCGTTCTCCACAAACCGAACAGCCACACCCACATCATCTAGCAGCCAAGCTTCATTAAATTAGAGGACCTTCAAGACATTAACAAGCTTGTTAAGTTGATCGGTAACTAGTTGCAACACCCTTTAAGTTCCAGAGACATCTATAGTATAGTGAAGAGTGCCTTGTCTTTTGTTTAGACCAAGACCAACAAGCAATAACTCAATATTATTTCCTCTCCTTGCAAAGACCCCTGCAAATCCTATTTATCATTCCACTTTCATCCCCCAATAAACACCGATATGTTGTATGCCTTCTCACACTGGATTGGAACTCATTCACACTCATCACATTTTAATAAAAAAAAAATAAAAAAAAATAAAAAAAAAACTACAACAACAAAACAAGAAATACAAATGGAATAAAAGAGTACTGCTATTCAGACTCTTCGAGTTTTAAAAAATAATAATAATAAGTAAACAAATTCACCCCATAGAAAAGAAAAAACAATCCAAAAAATAATTCCCACTAGATTATATGACAGTCAGGAGTTAATCAAACGATGGATATTCGTTACTCGTTTAGGGCTAAATACCCAAAAACTTCAAGTACTGAAACGACCAAGTTCAGCAAATATTGACATCATCAACTAGACATTAAGGAAGAGCAACAAACAGTTTTTGGAGATTGTAACGACTTGGCTTCAGTAAACAGTCAACTACAGCAATGTTAAAAAAAAAAAGAAAGTTGTTGCTCTGCCGCTCAAAGATTCTAGACTCCAGTCTCTGCATTTCCCTTGGCATTGGCAACATCAACAGCTTCATGATCAACTCTCTCTCCGTCGAGCTCTGGGATATAGTCACCCTCACTCTCATCACTATCATCAAATTCCTCATCAACACACTCATAATAACCAGTATCCGGGTTCAGGCGCCAATTCGGCTTGAAGGTGGCGGGTACCCCAGGCGGCGGGAGAGGGTCAGTATTCGTCGTATTCCTTTTCTTGTTCTTGGACTTTGGTATCAGCCGAGACAGAATCATGTTGGCGAGATTCCTCTTCCCGGAGCGCTTTGGCTGCTGTGGGGCGGGGTGGTCAGGCGGCTGAGAGAAGAGCCTCAGTCCCCCCTTTGCTCTGTCCGTCGGCCTGAATCCCGCTATCACCTGCGCAACATTAAGGTCTCCTAGTCTCTCTATGCTTGCCTGCCCTACCCGCTCCTTATCTCTTTTTTTTCACCACCCAAAGCTACGAACCTCTCACCAAAACCCACAAACAATATATCAGTAGAGCTCATTTTATGATCGTTCGATGAATTTAAACGGTTAAAATGTTATTTATATACGAGACTTATGATGCATATTATTTTATATTATTATATACTAAAAAAATAATTTTAAAAAATCGTTTTCTTCTTCCAACGAGATCCCACCCCCTCCCCCGCACAACCCAGGCCTTCCTACCGCCGGCCCCACGACCTAAGCACCCCCTACTGGACGACGAGCACCCCCCCCCCCCCCCGACCCACCCAAGCTCCCTCCACTTGCAACCCAGGCTCCTTTTCTCTGGACGACGAGCCCCCTAGGCCATATCTGACCCCCTTGACCCCCCAACAATGAAGCTCTCGCCAAATCCGACCCCTCCCACCTGGCGACGAACTCCCCACAACCCCCCCCCCCCCCCCCAAAATTGGATCTCGACCCCGATCTTGACTTGGCTCGCTCCTATGACCTCCGACGATCCCCCCCTCTCCCGATCTCAACTCGTCCCCACGACCTCCGGCGATTCCCCCCCCCCCCCCTCCGGCAACCTCCGGCGAGACACCCCTAGCTCGGCAGACCACGAGCAAGGAGCCAAACACGTTGAAGGTTTTTTTATTTATTTTTAATTTCTTGATTTGTAATACAATGAGATAAGGTATATTATAATTATCGTACACAAGTAATATCTCAACTGTTTGATATCTAAAAGATTTAAAAATAAGTTTTATCGATGGAATATATGAAAAGAACTGTATCACAGACTTTTCATATATATATATATATAAAAATAAATGCGTAAAATAGAAAAATCATGAAAAAGAAACTAAATTCGCAAACAGTAGAATGGAATTTATAAGAAAATAAGGCTAAAAATATTGCGGAGAACTACCAGAAAATTAGGTTGAAGTTTTGAACGATCCGTAAATTGAATTTGTAGAGAAGTAATACATATATATATATATATATATATATGTTTCGACGTCGTGGTGAGAGTCTGTTCCGTTTGGGAGCTTAAGGTAATTTCCTTTCTCTTTTATAACCCCTTTTAATCTCTTATTTTTCCCTAAGTTTTGAAAATCTAAAACATATTTCCAAAATTTCTTCAAAATCCTAAATGTATCCCCGATATTTTTAAGCTATCCAAAAACCATCCAACTGAGAAGTAAAGAGCGGTCCAAAGTTCAGAGAATCTTGTTTTGTTGCCTTTTCTTCTCTTTCTTTCTATTATTTTTTTTCTTTTAAATTTTAATTTAATTTTTTTCCCCCTTGTCGAAGACTGAACAAGAAAAATCCTGGCTGGTTCAGAGCGAGTCGTTTCAGTTGAGTTCCCAATTGACAAATGTCGTTCGTCTTCTGAACACTCCCAAACTCTCTCTCTCTCTCTCTCTCTTCTCTTTCTCTCTAGAAATTGTTTGTGCTCGTGCCTGCGATCCTCGGAAAATCCGAATTCAGTGTCTTGCGGGCGTCGAAACGATGGCGTTTTGGTGGCCTCTGCTCGTCCTGGCCTTCGCTTACGCTCTCTGCAGGTTCCTCTTTATGCTTATTCCTCCTAATGTGCCTTCCATTGACGTCGACGCTTCTGATGGTACTCTCTCTCTCTCTTACTCTCTCTCTTGTATATATGTGTGTGTGTGTGTGTGTACATATCTGTTTGTATTGGTTGTAAGAGGTGATGATTTTTGGTGTGGAATGTGGATGAATGAATGCAGTGATCGACGACAAGAATCAGATCCAAGAGAACAGTTTCATTTATGTGAGTTTTCTTGCTTGATTGCGCTTTTCATTTTCGTGGATTGTTTTGCTTCATTTCTGGGTTTCATATGTTCTTGATAGCTACTTATTTGAAAATGCCAGTGACTGACTGAGAGTTAAAAGTGTTGAGTTGTATGATCTGTGTGGAAAAATGTTAAAGGAAGGAATTTTAGTTAGGTTTGACTACTTGATAAATTGATGTGAGTTTAGATTGATTAAGCTTGGATATATCTATTCCAATGTAAAGAATGGTATTGGGGTCCCATTTCTTTTTTTGATTTTCTAGTTTGCAAAAATGGCATTTGGGTTTCCTCCAAAAAAAAGAAAAAAAAGCAGTTGAGTCTCTTTTCTGATGGTTTTCTAGTTTGCAGGTTGAGCTATCCACGGACATGACTAGTTCAAAGAATGGCATATGGGTGTAAATTTTGGTGATTTTCTAGTTTGCGAGTTGTCTCAATATAGAACAATGGGTAATGGTTCTAGAAGTTAGAAACTCGAATATTCAAAGTAACTAACGAACAAGAAATATATAGAATTCCGAAGGCTACTAATGCTGATAAATCATCCTGGTCTTTGTTAATGTCCTGGGTTGCAACCAATTACCATAAATTGTCGTCAACCTATGGATCATTCGGCATTCTTACTAATTTTATCAGGATGAGTTTGGTGAAACTTATGTTCCTCCAATTGATGATTTCTATGTGCAGGTACCACCAAGGGGAAGGGCCCAGCAATCAGATACCAAAGTTCAGTGCTATGAACCTGCAACCATGAAGTATCTTGGTTATTTTCCTGCTTTGGCACCTGAGGAGGTTAGTGATTTTGTAAACTGCTATGCATGTTGTGACGGAAATTAATTTTCTGAATTCTACGGGCTAGCTAGCTTTCATCTTGTACTCTTTTATGTAGGACATTTGTCTTATGGGCAATGCAAATTTACATTGCAACTATTTGTTTTGTCACTGAGGCTAAAGTGAAAAAACAGAAAATAAGGGCATATTCAGTATTGACCAGAATCACCATTTAAATTTTTGTTTCAGGTCAGGGAACGTGTAGTACAGGCAAGGAAGGCACAAAAAGTATGGGAAAAGAGTAGCTTCAAGCAAAGACGCCAGTTCCTTCGAATACTTCTGAAGTATATAATTGAACACCAAGAGCTTATATGCGAGTAAGTATTCTGTTCTTTGTTCGACAGAAAATAATTTCTTTTCTAACCATTATTCTTTCCCATCTATTTTCACTTTTTTCCGTTGATTGGAGCCTAGAAGATACTGGCAGTTCACCTCCGTCTTTCTAGATTTCACTATTCTATTAGGTGAATTTTAACATGTATACTCATTGGTTTGCCGTTTTCCGTAGAATTTCTTCACGTGATACTGGAAAGACTATGGTCGATGCCTCTTTAGGAGAAATAATGACAACGTGTGAGAAGATCACCTGGCTTCTCTCTGAGGGTGAGAAGTGGCTGAAGCCTGAATACCGGTATTTTCATCATGTTATGTTTCTGTTATTCAATGTCAAATTATTTTTATCAAAGTTTCGAAATCCGTTTCATTGTGTTTGCGTTTTTATTTGCTTGTTGCTACATCTCAATGACGTATCTTGGAGTCAATGTTTCTACCAGTGTTAACTCATTTTACGCATAGAAGTTTATTTTCCTTCTACCGAGAAATGTCTAATGTTTTCAAGCATTTACCAGACTATTTGGTTTTACACACTATCCAAAACTTAATGTCAATCAATGCTGCACTGTGATTTCATTTATTTCGCCATGTTTGCAGATCTACCGGACGATCAATGCTTCACAAGAGATCGAGAGTCGAATTTCACCCGCTTGGTGTTATTGGTGCTATCGTTTCTTGGAATTATCCTTTCCACAATATTTTCAATCCAATGCTGGCAGCTGTCTTTTCTGGAAATAGTGTTGTGATTAAGGTGCTTAATGTTGTATTATTGTTGTGATTAAGTCATTAAGGTACTTTACATATTAAATAATTTCTTTCCACTATGTGATTTTAGAAATGATGTAGCTCCATGGAAACTGAAAATCATTTACCCATCTATTTCCATAGCTGTCTATTGTTTCTGATTGGTGGTTGTCAAACACTTTATAACCATATTTGCCATCGGTACAGTGACGTGCAATTTGTTTTCCAATTATGATACTGACGATAAGGTCGTATATTGGAATATTGCTTTATTCTCCATCTTTTTGAGTAATATTGAACTTTGATCTTTGTTTGACAGAAAACCATAATGTGGTACTTGTAGGTTTCAGAACATGCAAGTTGGTCTGGATGTTTCTACTTTAGAATAATCCAATCAGCCCTTGCTGCAGTAGGAGCCCCAGAAAATTTGGTTGAAATTATCACCGGGTATTATTTAATATAAAATTTTCCTTTTTAAGTTGTGTTATGTTCTTGGCCCTGTTTATTATCTTACCTGTAACAGACAATCTTTATCAGGTTTGCTGAAACAGGAGAAGCACTGGTGTCTTCAGTTGACAAAATAATTTTTGTCGGGTCACCTGGAGTGGGTAGGATGGTATGATATTCTTTTTGCTTGTATAATATCTCAATTCTTCCATACGAGGTTCCATGGTTCTGAATCATACTCCAGCTCCCAATCTGTATGGTGAGATGTTTGTTGGATCAATAACCAAAAGCTTAAGGGAAATTTCTTTCTTGTGAAAAGTCAGCATTTGAATTTCTTTTTCAAAATTATTTTCAAAATTTTGTACTATCCTTCCTATTGAAATTTCGAAGGGTACAGTTTATTGAGAAGATGTGCCTACTATTATTTCTTTCATCCATAGGCATGTACGGATGTGGTTTACATTGTGTATCTTTTTTTCTTGATGAGTTCTACTCGCCTTTTGAAATTGTGAAGTGGATTCCAACTCTAATCTTGTTTAATAATCTCATTGGCTTTCTGCAGATAATGAGAAATGCTTCCGAGACACTTATCCCAGTTACACTTGAACTTGGTGGGAAAGATGCATTTATTGTGTGCAACGATGTTGATGTGGAGCGTGTATGAACGTTTCTGAGCTGCACTTTTGTGTTGTGGTTATCTAGAAGACTTGGAAATTCTTATGAATTGATCGATTTATAAATTGCTTTTTCTCAAATGATTTTATTCTGAGTGTCATTACTTTTAATATTAGTTTTCCAAACAATATCTAGGTTGCACAAATTGCTGTCCGAGGTGTTCTTCAATCGAGTGGACAGAACTGTGCTGGAGCAGAGAGATTTTATGTTCACAGGGATATCTATTCTTCCTTTGTTAGCCAAGTTGCCAAGATTATAAAATCTGTTTCAGTTGTAAGTATCTTCCCTCTGACACATCCAGTACGTTCGATAAGTCCTTACTTTAATTGTAAACTTTGGTTTCAACATTTTGGATGACAAGTTCAAAGTGCTACAATAGTAACTGTAGAAAACAGTAACGACCTACAGTTGTCTTAGGATCCTTTCATATTTATCTTCTCTATTTACGGCTGATATTCTTTTCATTTTATTTATGCTTTATCTTCCAAGGAAAGAGATTGTCACCTTTTGCTTTCTTCACGCCTCATTTAGACACAGGTAGAAATTGTAGAAATTAGTGTAATTTGTGTTCTTTTGGCATTCCTCTGACTAGGGAGGAAAAAAAAACGACTTATGGTTTCAGCGGTTTCAACTGAGATCCTGAAATCTCGAGTTGCATAATCAAGAAGAACGGGATATTGCATAATTGATGAAACATAAAATATGCTTTGGTTCCAGGGTCCACCCCTTGCGGGAAGGTACGATATGGGAGCAATATGCTTGCTAGAGCATTCTGAGAGGCTTCAAAGCCTTGTAAACGATGCGTTAGACGAAGGAGCAGAAATTATTGCTCGTGGAAGCTTTGGCCATATTGGTGAAGGTGCAGTTGATCAGTTTTTCCCCCCAACTGTACTTGGGAACGTAAAACACACGATGAGGTTGATGCAGGAAGAGGTACCAAAAAATCATTTTCTTTTGTCTAAAATACTATTTTCACAAGTTCTCTTTAATTCTTGGCATTTGAATCTTCAATGTTTCGCTTTCTACTGAGGATTATTACTATGAGGTCATGAATATTGTCGATAATTTTATCCTATGCTTTATTCCCTTTAAAGTATTTACCGATGCTTGGATATAAGACGGAACATAAAAGGACACAGAAAATACAGTAGACGTGGCTACATATAGAACGCGTCCTACAACGCCATTCGAGGTGGCCCAGCCTAGCATTCATTCGCTACTACTTACGTGGAGAGATATTACCTTATTTTTGCAGGCATTTGGACCTATCATGCCGATAATGAAGTTTAGCACTGACGAAGAGGCTGTCAAGCTTGCGAATGACTCGAGGTATGGTCTTGGCTGTGCTGTTTTTTCAGGCAGTCAGCAACGTGCCAGAGAGATAGCTTCCCAGATACGCTGCGGAAATGTTGCTGTTAATGATTTCGCATCAACTTACATGTGTCAGGTAATTTTTCATTTGATTGCTGGTGCATTTGGTAGCGAACTTTTTCCCCTTTACTAAAGGAGTCTCATGGTTTTTCAGTCCCTGCCATTTGGTGGCGTAAAAGACAGCGGATTTGGAAGATTTGCTGGTGTAGAAGGATTGCGTGCCTGCTGTCTTGTGAAATCCGTTGTCGAGGATAGATGGTGGCCATACATCAAAACCAAGATACCGAAGCCAATTCAGGTCAGATTCAAAAACCAAAACTTCTAATCTCAGAACTCTTTAATCTTCAGATGAACTGCCCAAGAAGAAAAGGAAGAAAATACTGATTCTGTTGTTCTTTCAATCACAGTATCCGATATCGGAAAACGGTTTTGAGTTTCAAGAGTCCCTTGTCGAAGCACTCTATGGCCTGAACATCTGGGACCGTTTGCGAGCATTGGTCAATGTTCTCAAGATGATTTCGGAGCAGCAAAGCACTCCCAATAACAACAGCAGCAAGAGACGAAATGACTAAGCATGAGGCCTGTGGTTTTACGACTTTGTCCACAGTTCAACCTAGTCAAGCACCCATGTTTCAAGCATATTTAGGATTTTTGACTTCCTATTTGTGTCACAGCTAGTGCGGAGCACCATCTTAATCGTCTTGTTTCAGTTTTCCTGCCCGTCTGTTTTGGTTAAGAAAGTAAAGAAAAAAAGGTCTCCTTTTGAGTTTCATGTTTTTGTCGTTTGAGGAAATTGTGAAACTGTATTTTAATATCTAAAGAGGACATTTAATCAATCTTAGCTACATTGTTCATTTGCCCCATTGATTTGTGACTTGTTATTGCACTTGGTAAAATGTTTTAAGAGAGATCTAAAAAAAAAAATTAATTGATTAATTTTTTTCGGTAATAAAAAAAGAGAGAAAAAAAGGAATAAAGTTGCACTCTACACTATTGAACTTGAGCCCATTTCTTACTAAGAAAATAACTCGTCTCTTCACAATTTTTAGAGTAATACGAGGAATGAATCCTAATTTTTTGAGTATTAATTCATGTACCATATTTTTATTGATAAATACAATCAATTGATGTGATAATATTTTAAACACTTATTAATAAAAATTTGATAATTCATATGTCACTGGTATCTAAAAGTTATGATTAGAGTTGGTGTTTCCTAGTATTTTTTATTTTTTTATGATTAGATTAGACAAGTGATTGTTAGACAGTTTATCTACACGCATTGTTTTAGCATTTTAACTCCAAAGCTGTCAAACATATAATTGACTTTCTTTCTCATTTATTTTAAAAAAAACTCAAGTACATAATTTTGTATTTCAAATTGAAATAAAATGATTTGTGTTAAAATACTGACAATGACAAGATAAATGAAATAAAATTCATTTTGCATATTCTTTTCTGAAACAAAATTTTTACACTATTTTCATATCACAGTTTATTTTCATTTCATATTTCAACTAAACACACATTTTTAAATCAACCGTCAAAATTCTATCTCCAAATGGACCTAAGAACATTTCATGAAATATCCCTGTTATCAAAATAAACCCATTTTTCTTTTGCCATTCCTTTTTTTTTTTTTTAATTCTATAATTAGCAACAATATTGCAAAGACAAAGGTTCAGTTTCATCAATAATCTTTAAAAAAATAAAAAATTAAAAATTAAAAAAAGGGAGAAGAAAGTGATGGGCCCAGATTTACGGTAGTTGCCCATAACGAACGGCGTGGTCCACAGGCCCACAGCCCAAAAACCACAAGTCCGTCCAGCTGTAACTTCCTTTACCACGCAGATTCAATCAGAGCCGCTAATCATATCACTCGCCGCCATGATTACGTGTCTAATGCTGATCATTACCTGCTCCGGCGAATAATATCTCATCCCGTGGACCCCACCATTTTTGAATTTACAGGACCCCCGGAACCAACCGTCTTAGACCAAGCAAAGAAAAAAGAAGAAGAAGATGAACAGAAACTTAAAAAAATTAGAATTAATTAATTAATAATTCCCAAATCTTTACCTCTTCCCTTTTTTTCTCTCTAAATCCGTCGCCGGCTCTCCGATCCAACGCATCAAACGTCGTCGTTTTCGCCGGCCAAAAACCCTAGCCCCAAGATCAACGGTCAAAAGGTTAGAACTTTCCATGATTTCATCGTTGTTTCTCCATTGAATTTTCCGATTCGAAGCTTATTTCTCTGTTTCTTTTTCGGATTGCAATCTAGATTAAGGTTTTTGGTCGGTTTCGATTTCCTTTTTTGAGATGTGTGGAAGTTTTGGCTTGAAGTTCTGAGCTTGATTTTGCAGGTGAAGTTAGAGTTTTTGCCGGGTCGGCCATGGCTAGGATAAAGCCTCAAGCTTTGTTAATTCAGAGCAAAAAGAAGAAAGGACCG
Source organism: Ficus carica (assembly GCA_009761775.1). Lineage (NCBI taxonomy): Eukaryota > Viridiplantae > Streptophyta > Magnoliopsida > Rosales > Moraceae > Ficus > Ficus carica. The sequence continues at coordinate 15,791,141 of CM019746.1, forward strand.
ACTCGAATCAGCGTTACTACCATAATTCTGGGCAATTTGCTTGTTGTCTTGATCGTTTTGTGCTTGTTCGGAACATATCGCCATTGGTCTAGAAGGTTTTCTTCTTCATTAATTCCTTCGCAGGATTGTAGTAAATAAATTGATTTGTTTGAAGTTGACTTGGATATTTATTTTATTTTATTGCATAGATCGTTGGATCATGGGGAGACTGGGTTATCAAATTTTGAGGTATTTATTTATTCTTGATTTTTGTTGGCTATTACTGTTTTTTTTTTTTCGTTATCACTGTTTTGGATTTTCCTTTTTGGGTTCTTTGAAAGCTCGTATCTTGTAAGGATTCTCTAATGTTTTTTTTTTTTTTTTTTAGGATACTGATTCCTTTGTAGCTACAAAGAAGGATGATAGTGATGGTTTTGGGGATTTGAAGAAGTATGATCTACCTGGTTATGCTGTAAGTCTCTCCATCTTTTTATCTTTTTTCTTTCTAAGTTTCAGTTTACACTGTTTCTCTGTTGTATTGAGTGATGATAGAGTAAAACTCCCTTGATGTTGGGAAATGTTACTGGTTTTGGCTAGTTTGTTTAAGTGTTCTTTGTAACGACTCGAGTGACCAAGCCAGAAAGTTTTTCCATTGGGGCACAATATGAAAAGTATAAGAAATAATCTTTCATTGGACGCAGACATAGATATGAGTTTCTATAATTGTGTTGAGGAACAATCGTAATTTTTCTCATTAAACCAGGGCGCGACCGAAATAAACTAGAAATGTTAACAACCAAACCTCTAAAATATGAACGGGGTCACGTGCCCCTACGGAGTTATATGTAGGTATGCTACTGCTAATGATTGCTTGGTGCTATGTCACACCATGTGTGGAAGTGGTAGCCTCTGCGTGTTATTTGTGGTGGCAGGGTAAATAATCTGATTGTTTGACTTTTTCTCTTTGGTAATAAATGTTTATAGATGCAAATGAGTAGTTAATGGAGTTATTGCATCACTTATTTTATGATTGTTTGACTTGTTCTCTTGAGTGATATATGTATGTAGATGCAATTAGTCAGGTTAATGGAGGTATTGGATAACTTATTTGAGCACGTAACACGTAACAACGAGACAGATGAGACTTATTGTGTATGGATTCAGTATGTTCAACAGGGAAGAAAAAGTTTAGGTGCTAATGAATGGAAATCAACATTCTCTATTGCTGAAAACTGTAGTTTTGCCATCTTTCTGCGTTTATGCTAAGTTGCCCGTATGAGGTTCTTCTGAATATATCGATAATGTTCTATTTTTTCTGTTACGTCATATGTGGTGATTTAGTTTGATGTAAGAAACACCTACTACCAGTTTTCTTATTAACTTTTGAGCTTACTTCCCAACTCACTCTCTGTCTTTTCAACAGATGATAAAGACGTCGAAAGGCTATATAACGGTGAAACTCTTCAAGGACAGGTCTCCAGAGATTGTGGACAGATTCCTTGACTTGTGGTGAGTATCTTATAATCCCGCATGTGATGTTTGTAGCCACATAGCTACATAGAACATAGCATTTGTGCAGTATCATTGTTTCTTTTAATAGAGCTAAGCATGGATGAGAAGGAAAATGCGGGTAGTTTATGCAGGGCTGCAGGCTGGATTTTTTTTTTCTTCAAATAAAAGCCCCTCTTAATTTATTAGCCAGATTTGATTGGGGATGGCTCTAGGAGTTAAGATATTCTCGTCTGTTTGGTACTTGTGCCTTTGTCTTCTTGATTGCACGTAAGAGTAAATTTCTTTGCAAGATGTTATGATTTTGTCATCCTCTTCATCCTATTGTTTTTTTTTTATGGACAATGCCGGACTATTGGTTTTTGTTTTACTCTAGAAGATTGGTCCAGCGGCACCTGGTCAGATTAGAATGCGAATAGATACGAGTAAAAACATGCATAAGGAGCTTTTGATGAGAGACAAATTGAAACATTAAAACCAAGGTTTGATTGAAAATTGAAAACCACCGATTATTAAAGACAATTATAGAAGTTCCAGACATGAACAAAAACTAATCAGGGAACAAAATAATCTTAATAGCAATTTATTAAAAGCTATTTCTTGTCTGTAAGTGTGCTTGATCCTTAGAGTTGGGTCGGAGGATACGGGTGATCCTTTTTTTGGTCTGTTAAATTTAAAAAATTCTCGTTTGCTATACACAGCGTTGACTAACCAGTTTTTTCAGTCAGAAAGGATACTTTAAAGGGATGGCCTTCAGTCATGTGATAAAACATTACGTGATTCACGGAGGAAATTCTGAAGGGCTTGGAGCAGCTGGAGAGTGGATATCAAAGGGAAAGCTCCACAGTGACCTAATCACAAGGTTTTCGTCCACAATACTTCTTCAACATCGGTTGTTCTTTTCTTCTCTTCATTGGTGTTGACAACTTTGTTTGCTTTTGTTAACACAGCCCAAAACATGAAGCATTTATGCTTGGAACTTCAAAGGCCAAACACAATAGCAAGGGATTCGAGCTTTTTATCACGACCGCACCAATCCCGGATCTAAATGATAAGCTTACTGTGTTTGGACATGTCGTCAAGGGTGAGGACGTGGTGCAGGTATAAACTCTCTCTCAATCTTCGGCATCTTGTATTGCAGTGCGACACTTTAATTGCATCTGATTCGGATAATTGTTATGTGCTGGTAACCAGGAAATTGAAGAGGTAGATACAGACGAGCATTACCGGCCTAAGCATAATGTAAGGATAATTGATGTGACTCTGAAACGTGAGATCTAAGGGGCCGAACCAAGCTAGTGTAAAGTTTTTTTTCTTCATGCCGTGGCGCCACCCTGTTGTTGCCGTTTGTCGCAAAGCTTCCTATTTTCCCCCTCTTTTGATTATGGGATCACTCATATTCTTCTTGTTTTCTTTTCTTCGAATTTTACGGCTGATTTGTTTTGTATTTCCCGACGGGGGTGGGGGAAGAGCTTGGAGTAGGATTTATGTTTGTTTAGTTTTTTATATTTGTTTTTGTTTTTAAAAGGTTCCATATACTGGTTGGGTGATGTATAACATTTTGGTCAAAATTTATTGGCAGAATTTTGTGGCCATTGTTTATTATTGTTGTTACTATTTTTTTTCCTTATATATAATTTTCGTTTTCATATTTTTGCATTGTTGAGTTCTTTATTCCTCCTCTATAAATTAGAAAATAATTGAATTATCAGAATACATAATATTGGAAAATGTTGATGGGTTCTTTTGTTGAGTGGCCTCAGAAAATATGAAGCAATTTCTTATGTGTACTGATGTTGTACCTCTCAAGACATTAGACAATTTGATCATTAAGGGCCCGTTTGGTTGGTAAGTTTGGTTTAAACTAAACTGTATTTTTTTTATCATGTTTTTTATCTTTTTTCCAAAAAATTTTTGTCTTTTCTAAAAAAATCAACAAAAATTACTATTCAAATTTAAAAATTTCAACTCAACTCAAACTGAATTTGGGCACCGACCCTAACTAATGCACTTACAAAATGGTTGGAGTTACAATAGAAAAATAATAATATTGATAATGATAAAATAATAAGGATAAAGATTAAACTACTTTTTCAAAAAACCAATGATAATACTAAATCACAGTCTTCTTGCTACAATCATTGAACATCAGATTCATGTATATCTGTTCTCTACCGCTCACTTGCGCCATCACATGGACACGTTGGGCTATGGTGTCTTGTGTTGTGTATGCGTTGGGATGGCAACAAGACGAGATGTATTGTGTATGTGTAGTGATGGCAACGGGATGGAACGGGATTGGGAAATGCTTTTCCGTCCCCATCTCCACTTAAATAGACGCAGGGCCGAATACAGAGACCCTGTCGGAGGGGCTTTTCTCATACCCATCCCGTTTTCTATCTATTATAAATATAAATTTGAAAATATAACAAAGTAAAAACAAACAATAAAGTAGATATACACCATAAATTTAGTTCAAAACCAAATATTTCATAAATAAACCAACTTATAAATAAATACATGCAAATAAAATCTTTAAAAATAAAGCTATTAAAATTCTCATCAAAACATTACAAACTTTTAAAACTAAACCTTTATAAAACGCTTAAGCTAAAAAAAGCTTGAAACCATAAAAATAAATGCAAAGTTATCATTTTTTGTCTATTTCTCATAATTTCAATATTCATTTTATGGATACTCACACTTTCAAAAATAATTTTCATAGTATATTACATACTTATAAATAAATATGAAATTACACATATATTTCAAGGATAAGATTACATACATACACATATATATATACACACATATGAGGACGGGGACGGGGCGGAGAGTGCTTTTTCCGTCCCCGCCCCGTTAATTTTGAGGATAAGATTTCATCCCTGTCCCTGTTCCCGTCCCCATCCCCGCTCCATTCAGGATGGATCCCTGCGGGGACAGGACCCCACGGAAAATATTGCCATCCCTACGTGTGTGTGTGTGTGTGTGTTTTTTTTTTTTTTTTTTTTTCTTTCTTTTTTTTTTTCTTCCTAAGATTCAAAAGGAAAAGAAAGATGAAACTAGGAGAGAAGGAAAATAACCAAAAAAAAAAAAATAATAATAACTTGTAAATAACTAGAATAATATAGAGAATTTATACTCTACAGTAAAAGATTTCTTATTTTGTATTATTAGTAGGAAGTAAAAACTATTATTTTCTCTGTTGGATTTAATTTTTAATGAATGTTTATGTTCAAAATTTACTATTCAAAGTTTTTAATCTTATAAATAAAGTAAACATAATTAATCTAAAATAACAGTCTACAAACAACGTAAAATGGAAAATCCTACCCTCAAAATTTCGTATTAATTTATTATATAAATAATTTATTTACAAGAATTAAATATAATAAATTTTTTTGTTTATTATTATTTATTACAAATAGTTTAAAAACTTTTTATTTATTTCAATTATTTATTGTTTATTCTCAAATTCATGTTGTCTTGGGCCACAATGAGCACACAGACAACTGGATCCAGCCCATTTCAATAGGCTGGGCCCAAACAAGCATGTAATCATAAAGTCCAAGCCCACTTTCTAAAACAATTTTCCCCGCCAAAACTGGCGCGTAATTTCCCCGCCGCCTATACCCCCCCCCCCCCCCAAAAAAAAAAAAAAAAAAAATCCAATTTTCAGATGAACTTGGCCATTCGGTGAAGAAGAAAGATGAACTCAGCCATGGCGATTGATCAGCCACAACACGATGATCCATTTCTCAGATTCGTCGACTATGCGAGGTCCGTCCTCTCTCCCGAAGACGACGATGACAACGGCGGCGACGGCGAAGACTTTGATCCGAGCAGAAGAATCGGAGCGGACATCAGGCGGCCGAGTTGGAACTGGATCGTTTCTCGGATCCTCAGGACTTGCGCCGCTTATTCCAGCGGCGTCACCGCTGCGATTCTGCTCTCCGACCTCTCTCAGGTTTCCGATCTCATTTCCTCATAATGTTTGTCACTGTCTGTTTGGTTGCCAAGAAATAAAGTTTTAAGAGGAAAGAAATCCGATGCTCTAACCTCAAATGCTTGGTTACTGAGGAAATATTGAAACTAACTTGGCTAATTAGTCAGAGAATAGGCTAAATGATTTTAGTTGCTGGAGCATGCTTGTCGATCTTTTCAATGCATGTTCTACTGTTTGGTTGCTGAGAAAAACTACTTTTGAAGAAAATAAATCTAATGCTCTAATCTCTAATCTTCGGTTAATTAGGAAACTCCAATTTATACTCAGCTAATTAGTCAAAGAGTAGGTTAGAGAGTTTGAATCTTCGGAGCATGTTTCTCAGAATTTTCATTTCATTTTGTCCACCACTTTTGATTCCTGAGGAAAAAAAAAAAAAGGCCTTTAGAGAAAATAATTCCAACGTTCTAACCTTAAAACTTTCGTTATTCAGGAAATTATAAAATTAACGATTAAATAAAATATATATTTTTCGAGAGAAATTTTTTGAAATCAGAAACTGAAGGTAGTGGTGTTACAATATCAGGCGTGGAATGAGCAACATAGGGACGGGGCTCCAAGGAAGAGGCCAGAATTTATCAACCAACTGAAGAGGAAACGAAGGAGATCAAAGCTTCCCAACACCGTGACTATTGACTCTATTTATGAGAAAAATTTCTTGTCCTTGAACAGTGTCTTGGAAGCTGTTATCGTCGATGCTTTTGTCCTTCCAGGTACTCTTTACTGTTTCAAAAATGTTAGGATTTTTAATCCTATTTTTATTGACATTTTTTATATAAAAAAAAAATTAAATAACTTGGTGATAAATCAGTTAGACCTGGAGAACGGTTGTTACTTAATTGGTCAAAGTTTGTCTGCGGCAAGAGCTCTTGGTTCTCTCGTTCTGTTCTGTTCTTTTTTTTCTTCAAGCATGGAGTAATGGTTATTCCTTTTCTTGAATTAAAAATTGAAATTCTCTTAAGGCATGTTACTATAAGTTGTTCTTTAGTGGTCCCTAAGGTAGCTTCTTTTTCAGGTACGAAAATATACATGCTTAAGCTGGGTGATTTTTGGAGTTCCAACACAATTGATCTTTATCTCCATCGCAGGTAAACAATGGTACATCGAATTGTGTATATATATTCCTAAGCAATAGGATTAACTAAATTATGAGAGGAAGACTTTAGTTTTTCATGTGAGGTATTTGTAGCGATAAAACGTGAATACCACCTACATCTGTCTTGTTTTATCAATTGTTTCTTGTGCTACTATTTTTTATTTTTTATTTTTTTATTTTTAATGGGTGGATATTTATAGCTGTAAGTTTGTCCATCTATAAGTTCTTCAACTAACAATATGAGATTTTTTCTGTATTAGATACTATGAGTTAGTGGATTCTCAAACTGGGATTTTGAAGAAAGGTAGGGAGATTCTCCTGACTGGATGCTATCTTCGTAGTGCTGCTGAAGGATCTGGTCATCCACGCTTGTTGCCAACAGAATATCTTGTGATTTTGTTGGATGAGGTAATAGTACAGCTTTTCTCTGTCATCTTTCTATATTTTCTTTTAGTTCACAAATTTCAGATAAAAGCAGCCCAGTAAAAAGTTTAATCAAGGCCATGGTTTTGTGCAAGGCACACCTTGTGGCGTTGAAGATGCATTAGAAATTTGTTTAAGGATTTTCTGAACATTATTGTTCCTACGTATTTATAATGTAGGATGAGGATGATGATGCAATGCTTGTTGGAGCTCATTTATGCTCAGATTCATTTTCTTCCATTTTGCTTGATGCAGCCAATCGAGGGGTTTCTTATTCATTGTATGCAAGGTAAGACGAACTTGGTTCAGTTCATATGGACATTTTGTCTTAGTGTGAAGATTTGGGGTGCAAATCGTTTTGGTTTCATAATCTTTTGTTTGTATTGCTGTATTAGTCTTACTGAAATAGTCTTTGACTAAATTCAGCTTACAATGATCAAAATTAAATGTTCTAGTTGAAGAAGTTGAAGACCAACAATTTAATAAACGTGAAAACTTTACGTGGATATCCTGATTCAGAATGTTTATAACCAAGGATATAGCTATTGACGAATGTCACACCTGAATATTTTGTCGGCAAACAGTGGATCGGCTATGTTCCTTATTGCCAAGTTTGCTTCCTCTTTATTTTCAGGATTGAGTTTATTGGGGCATTGGAAATTCATGGGAAGTTCGGTAGTTGGAAGCAAATCACTCTTGTTGATGAAGATGGTGTCAAACTGAATTTTTTGCTGTGGGGCGAGCAGGTTCTACTCGCCAATCTTTTCAGGTGAGTTCTTGTACCATTCCTTTTATTACCACTTTCTTTCCTCTTTCCCACATGTATGCTCAAGATCAGATTTTTTTTTTCCCAGCATTGGAAGTATGCTTGGACTGGATAGGCCGTACATTGCAAGTTCTCTAAAGAGTAGCGATGAAGAGAGTGACAAAATTTGTCTTGAATATGGAAGTGCAACGCAGCTATATTTGGTGCCTTTTATTCAACATGAGGAACAGGTAAGTCAGTTGATCATTTGTAGTATTTAGCAAATCATTTGAGATCTAAATTTGTTTTTCTGGTACTCAGGTATGTGTGACATTGACGCAAAATTGGGCCCAAGCATCAGGTCTCTTGAGTACATTAGATCTCACTCCTAGTCCAAAAGTTTCTCAAGTTTCCCTGCCACGTGATTCACAAGGGTCTGTTGACTTCAGAAGTTATCCTTTTCAAGTGAGTTTGTTTGTTTTATTCTAAATCCTTGTAAGAGAGAAGCTGTATATATATGACCTCTGTATTCTTCACGAGCTACATGTATATTCATCATGCAATCATCGTTAATGTCTTTATTTGAAACCTAGAGGACAAGAATAGGCAGTACATCCTACGAGGATCTCAGAAGTCATTCAAAACTATCCATTGCTTCTTCTTCTTCTTCATTTTTTTTTATTTTTATTTTATTTTTATTTTTTTTAATCTTTATAACAAGAAGTCATCCAAATTTCAAATTGTGTTTCTGCATCTTCTAATGCTTATGTTTTTCATTCAAGGTTGGGTTTGTCAGTAATATTTCCGTTTCACCTGTTTACAAGTTGGATTAACATTTCTTATGCCTTAAGTTTTGCAGACATTTGTTACGGACCTTCATGACAAGATGACTGGCATCAGCCTATATGGTGTCGTCACCCATATTAAGAAGGAAAGAAGTAGCACACAAGCTAATTTTTCACTAAGAATTCAAGATAGTACTGGAGCAATTTGGGCAAAGCTACACTTCGAGAAATCTTGGTATTGACGATAAATTGATTAGGAAACTTCTCAAGATGATAAAATCCCTGTTTTATTCATGCATTCTTAATTTTGAAATCTTTTGCAGGTCATTGGGAAGGTTAAGCCTTGGTCACACAGTGCACATATCTGGTCTCACATGCTCTATAACACTGCAGAATTGGTGAGATCACATAAACAATATTCTTTTCACTAATATGAAAACTAGTTCCATCTTACTTTATTTCAATATTCTTTTCACTAATATGAAATATAAGCATCCGAGTTAGTTAAAACTAGTTCCATCTTACTTTATTTCTAGTTATCATTTAGACATTGCGGAGTGTCCATGAATCTCTACCATCATGCCTTGATTGAGCTTTTTATTTTCTTTTTGAAGGACTTGCTATAAAACATCTTTATTTTGTGGTTGATGATTCTTTTACTTGGCAGCCTTGAAGCTTTATGGTTTGATAGTGATACCGGAGCTTCATTTATCAATCTCAGCTGCTTGCCAGCATTGCTAAACTCACCTTGTCTTCACGAGTTGTCAAAAATATCCAATCTATCCACCCAGACTGGCTGTACACAAGTAATGGGTTCTCTCTAAATTCGTTTCGGCTAGTAAATCATGATTATTGTTTGCTGGAGTTTCCCAGTGCTTTACTGTGTATTATTATTATATTGTAGTTGTTGATCTATTAGAACACACCAACAATGAAAGACGTTGTTTATAGCATTCCACGTTTATGAGAAGAGAAGTGCTATTGGGCTTCAGTAGTGCTTGGCAACACAACTCACATGGAGTGGGTCTCATATTTTTATGGGACCCAAGTAAATGTGTTATGGTGCCACACTAACCACCGGTGCCCTTTATTATTTTTTCTTATGAGAAATACCTCAAGTTTCTTTGTTGCCAATATATGCATCTTTTCCATTTGCGGACAGATAGCTAGTATCTGGCTGGAAATGGCACATTGTCTTGTCACTACGAGGCTTTCACATGTCGTTTGTGGTCATTTGGTCAACGAGACACCTTGCGGGGTTATGGAATGTAGCTTCTGTCTTCACAATTGTGTTTCTGACGTTGTCCGCTGTTTCCACCTTAGAATCAACCTTGCAGATGAGAGCGGGAAAATTTTCGCGTGGTCTGCAGGTCAAACTGCTATCGAGTTGCTCCAAATATTTCCTGATGAATTTCATGAACTGCCTGAGGTAATTCAATACCAGAAAACTACTCTTTTAACGGTTTTAATGTTTTGTTATTTTGCTCATTAATTTTATTTATTTTTGGTACTTCAGGAAGAACAAGTTATGTTTTTCTCTTCACTACAGAACGAGAGATTCATTGTTGCTCTGGTTTACTGCAACACCGAAGGGTATGGACAAGGTGATGGCTTTTTCCATGAAAATGACTCAGTTTCATGGGAAATTACTCGTGCATTAAAGTGCGAGTAATGTTCGAGAGTGTTCGCATAGGACATTGGAAGTATCAACACCTTTCGAAAAGACTGAGGTTCTGGTTGTCACCGGCAAGGAGAGATGGCGATGGCCTTATATTTGAAGGTTCAACCTTTCAAGCTTTTGGCTGCAGCTGATCTTTTATTCTCCAAATATGTAGCATATATATATTGAAAAATGTTGAATTATAATACTCACTGATTTTGCAGCTTAGGAAATTGAAAACTGCCAAAAAAAAAAGGAAATTTTTTTTTTTTCTTTTGATTGTTTCTGGCGTTGTCCCTTTTTTTTTTTTTAGGAGAATTTGAAGGACGTTTGGACGTCTCGGTTTAAAGTTAGACCGATCTCCCTAACAGCAGGACAACAAAATTTATGAAACATGACCGACATGACGTTTTACATGTACAGGAGACGAGAAAAAGCAAAAAAAACGACAACAATTTGGTAAACCAATAACAACTTTACAAAGCAACTTTTGGAAGGACAAACGACAACGTCAATGGAATATCAATAAAAATCAAACAGTGTCAATATGATGAACGACAATTACATTAAAACGACCATAGAGTTGTAAAACGACAAGGACTTGAAAAGCTACAATTTGAAAACGACAATGAAACAGAAAACGACAATTTGATGAAACGACAAAAATATGAAAGAAAACCTCATCAACTTGAAATACTACAACAATATGACCTGATAGACGACAAAAATATAAAAGCTATAATTTAACGGCATGAATTCGAAAACGATGGAATCACAACCTTAGAATAACAAGAACTTGAAAAACAACAATTCGTTAAACGACGTTGAAATATATGACGACATCAAATGACAATAGAACAACAATGAAACGGAAAACAAAATCAACTTGAAAATTACAATCACATGAAAGACATTAGCATGTTCTAGGACAACATGCCCATTAACGACATTGGCACAAAATGATTAAAAAAAAGAAAAAAAAAACACACACACACACACACGACAACAAAATATAAAAATGACATTAACACGCAAAACGGCACGAGACGTCCATTTCTTCCATGTATATCTCATCTTATCTTATTTTAATCTTAATCTTAATCTTAATCTTAGTAATAATAATAATAATAATAATATATAAAAGTCAATAATACTCTTTCCCTCTTTTCCCATGTGTCAACCCATTGTTTGTTTTACTTCTTTTTTATGTTTTTACCTTTTTTTTAATCTTTTTATTTTTCTTCTTTCATTTATTTTCTTTTATGCTTTAATACTTTTATTTATTTATTTTATCTTTTTAGTCTCTCATTACATATATATGTATAAATCTATTGTTTTTGCTTTTTTGTTTTTCACTTCTTTTTTATGCTTTTATCCTTTTTTTAATTTTATTTTTATTTTTTTTATCTTTTTCATTTCTCATTATATATATATATATATATATATACACATATACATAATCTTCTATATATCTATTCAAAAACAAATCTATGTCTATCATCAATAATAAAAGTGATAATACATTTGTTAGAGTTTTTTCTTTAAAGTTTCGTAAAGGCGTTTCGATGTGATTTTTTTTAACGGGTTAAAAATGCTTTTATCTTTTTTTTTTTCCTTCTTTTTTCGTTATGTGCTTTGTTTTTATTATTATTTCCTTTTTAATTTATGAAGTTTTTTTGGAGTTTCTTTATATTTTTTAATTTGATTAAAAAAGATTTCGTCTGAATTTTTTTTGGAGTTTTTATAAGAACTTTTGTTTTTTAAAGTTTTATATGGAGTTTTGGTTTTTTGTTTCTTTTTATTGTTTTGTTGTTCTGTACTTTTTCTTTTCTTTTTTCTTTTTTCTTTTCTTTTTTTAATTTTCTCATTAAATTCTTATATCTTTTATTAATTTGATTAAAAAGGATTTCATCTAAAATTTTTTGAAATTTTGTTAAAAAAATTTCGGTTTTTAGTTTTTAAATTTCAATTGGAGTTTTGGTTTTTTTTTTCTTCTTGTTTTGTCATTCTGTACCTCTTCTTTTTTTCTTTTTTTATTTTATTTTATATTTTCTCTTTAAATTCTTATATATTTTAACTAATATATCATTCACCCTCTGCGCATTTGTTAAACTAATAAACAAGAAAAATAATAGTAATAGTAGAATAAACCAACCAAAAAAGAAAGAAAGGCAAAAAAAAAAAAAAAAAAAAAAAAAACACACACACACGCACACGCACACACACACACACTATAGCTGGGGTTTAGGGTTTAAAGGCTAGTCACATAAACCCCAAATATAAATATCTATATACATATTGATAGATACATATGCATACATATAGTCGCTGAACAAGTTCTACGTCCAAAATGTACCATTGATTGGTATATATGACCATACAATCATGAGCAATGGAGCTTCTCCATTGAAACTTCCAAGTACTTTATCCAGAAATGGAAGACATGGACGACGATTTCGGATACCTCTACGCCGACGTCGAAGCTCAGGCGAGCTCGGCCATCAATGGCGGACGGGACTTCACTCGATTCTACACGGAAGACGACAACAGTGACACCGACAGTAATAAAACGAACGCAAACCCTATCTCCGAGAATGCTAATGGAAGTAGTGACAGTGAGGATGATCTGAACATAGTTTTAAACGACGAGGACTGTGAGGGCAAGAGCTTCCCTGTTGTGGAGCAACTGGATGCGAAGAACGGGGACGATGAAGATGGTTTTGCGGCCATTAAGGACGACGAGGTTAAGGTATTTTGTTTTTGGATTAAAATGTTTTTGTGTTTCTTCTTAATTGTTGAACTTGGTGAGAAAATTTTGATTGAGAAAAGCTTAATTTGTTTACCTTTTAGATAATTGAGTATGGAATTTGCTGATTTTATAGATTAGCTAGTTAATTAAAATCCTAATATTTAGGTTATTCATAATGTAATCTAATTTATAGAAAAATGTTATTCCTTGGTTTTGATTGCTAGTTATAAAATTACTGACAAACTTTTTAAAGTCGAATTGCTGTAATGTTCATGTTTTTCTGACTTATTTTTCTCTTTTTGTTCATTTATGATTTGGGTGTTCTTGTCTAGTACATAAGAACTCAGGGACCATCGATTCCAGGCGATGTGAAGGCGAATAGGGCTACTTCGGTGTTGGTGAGATGTGACTGGAATTATAATGTTCGCAGTCGACATAAGGGACCAAACTCGGGTCAAAATGATTTTGTTGGTGTTGCACGGAATTCAGTGATGACTCAAAGTAGATGTGGTTTTTCACTCCCTTGGTATAGGTAAGTTAATCAAATTTAGTGTTGAATCTACTCTAGCCAATATTCTGTAACAGTTCATGTAGTATAGAATGATCGTGATGTGATATTTGTTAGTCCGTGTTTCTTGAGCTGCAAATTCCATGGAGGAAACAAAAGGAGGATATGATATTCGTTAATTTTCATGATTGGAAATAATGATGTATACTTTTGAGTGGTTGATTGAAAAATATGTCTTTTGCTGCCTCCCAGGTCTATACTTGATGTAAACATTGACACCTTTGAGGAGAAGCGATGGAGGTATCCTGGAGTTGATATCATGGATTTCTTCAATTTTGGTTTCAATGAGGAAAGCTGGAGACAATACTGCAACTCTCTGGTAAAGGAACACAATGCGGTGGCTTATCTTCGTTAAGAATCCATTTTATCATGTCACTCTTATGGATTTTGCATTAGGATTTGATCTTGATTATGTGATATTCTGGCTCAAAGGGTCCTCCTGGATATGTTCTAGGCAGTGAACTTGTTGCTATGTTTGCTGATTGGGGTTAGGTTCAATTTTTCACGTTAGATTGTCTTTGATTAGATGCCTTATGTATAGCACTGCATTGCAGGAACAACTTCGGTCGCATGCATTCATGCAATTGGGAAACTCCAATCGTGTGTCTCAAAACCAGGTTGGTTATTTGGATTTTTAGAGGAGGCTCAATATTCATCACCTGGTGATTTCAATCATAACATTTCTTCTTTGATGAAAATAGGCAAATGAAGTGGGATCCATGTATGACGAACGAGTTGAGGACACCATGAATGAAAATGTTGATCAGGTTAGTTCAGAAATTTTAGCTTCTTGTTCTTCATGTATGCATTTTGATTGCTCTTCTGCTCTCCTGTACGCTGCATACCTTCTAATAATTATATTAAGATGTTTAATTCAAAAACTTATTGCTGGTTTTTCTTAACAGCCAAAAGGTAGAGCAATTCAGGTTGAAGATGGTGACGGTGAACGCCAACCATCTGTTGATGTAAGGCGTCCACGTGATCGGGATTCCGATGTTGTGATACAGGTATGTTTTAATCACTTTTAACTTTTCAAAAGTACCTTTGTTGCAGCTACTTCATCACTAAGTGCATTGTTGGGGACAGATCACTTTGGAGGACTCCATTGAGGACACCTCTGATACTGTTGAAAAACTAGACCATAGGGGTAGCACTCAATTCGAGGTATCTAATAACGAGGAAGGCGATGCTACTGATGACAGGGATGTCGCCCATTCTAGTGGTGGCAGAGGAGATGAATTTTCTGTAGAATCTCTTGACGAAAATGACAAAAAAGCAAACAGGTTTGTCTCATACTTGGAGAATGCTTTCTCTCTGATGTTTGTGATTGATTCTAGCAAGGAATGAATAACTGCTATACTTCTTTCATGGAGTGGCATCTGAATATTGAATACAAAATTTTTTATAATAATTGGAGAATTCACTGATAGAACGATTTTCCTTGATATCACTAGGTGTTCTGCGAAGACAACCGCCTCTGATCTAATGATAAATGATCCTGATGATACTGAAAAGAACCAGAGTCTGGATGTAGATGGCAATCGTCATGAGGAGAAATGTGCTTTTTCTTCAGATGGAATTATTGACTTACCTGAAATTGTAAATAAAAGTGTTGTCTCGAGTGCATGTTGTGCAGATCAAGGCATGGCTGAGACAGAATTATCATTTGAAGAAGAGGGTCAACTTAGCCTGACTTCATCTTGTTTTGAAAGTGATTCTGAAGCATCAAGAGATGATAGTCTTGATGATGGAAAAGTTAGTAGTCCTGTTAGAAGATCATCAGTAAAATCAGGCACAGAGTTGTGGGATTCCAACACATCTCACTGTAAGAATGTAAAAGGAAATTATGCAAAAATGAAGCCAGTTGATTTCAGAGATTATTCCAAATGTAAAACCCCTGTTAAAGGGGAAAGGAAGTATCGGGCAAGGAGTGTTGATAGTCCTGCTCAAAATAAGATTACTGTATATGACAATGACACATCTCGTGGGTTAGATACAGAAGACATGTATGATAAGAGTCACTTATCAGCTTATTATGGCAGATGGAAGGACAAGCTGGAAGACGTTGATTTTACGGAGAGGAGAGATTTTGCATTCCGAGAAAAATCAAAACAGTCCCACTGTTATGGTAGTAGAGAGTCTGCCAAAGACCAGATTCACACTGCTTGGAAAAACTATAGGAACGGAAATCAAGATTTTGATGAAGTGAGAGGTCCATATCTATTTGAATATTGGAGGGAAAGAGGGTATCGGGATGGACAAGGCCCTTTCACTAGGGACGTGCCTGTAGCTTACAAGGAGACCGGGCAGTTGGTTTCTAGGTATTCCGACACTAATGAAGAAATGGATTTACCATCCAAAAGAAAGAACAACAGACTCCAATTTAGGAAACCAACCAACCATAGAAATCAGTTTCCTGATTATGAATTTGATGATGCTGATTTCACGCAAGAAAGATATGCAAGGTCCTTTTCATTAAATAACCGAAAAAGGGATACTTCGCGTGAAAGTTATAAGAGACAGGTTCCCAAACGTCGGAAAGAAGTGGAGAACTCTGGCTGGAAGAGATACAAGGATGCTTCCTCATTAGAATTGGAAGATGCATGGTCTAGAGAGAAAGAAGATGAGTATTGGTGGAGCACTGATGTCCGTTACTCGTCCCATCACTCTCACAGAGAATCAGATGAAGAAAGATGGATTGAACTGCATGGTTCTTGGTCTAGGAAAACAGAAGATGAATATTGGGGCAACAATGATGTCCGTCGGTCTTACAGAGAATCTGATGGAGGAAGGTGGACTGACCCCATGTCACCAAGAAATGGTATTTCTCGCTCAAGATTTGTTGAAAGATACGGGAGGCAATTACCTGCTGGTGAAGACAGAGAGTGTGGTTGGTTTGAAAATCATGATGCTTCACAAAAGTTTGATGATCGTTTCATTTACCCTGATGATGAGGTTCATCCAAGGAGGAGGAGACGTGGTTGGAAATCTGAAATCCTGCCTTGGACTGAGGAGGAACTAACCATTAGACATCGAGGAGAAAAGCCCAATTTTGAAAATTCATCCTTTTTTTGTAAGAAAGATGGAAGACAGAGAAGAAACCAATCTACTCAGGGATCTCTTCATGATGCTATGCAGATCAATTTAATGCAAGCAGACAAACATGGCTTTAAAATGATACGAGATGGAAGTAATACTCACTGTATCTATAGAAGTCGAAAGATGTTTAGAGCGAAACATGAGCAGGCATTCCTGAGGTGCCGGGATTCAGTAGACTTATTTGTTGGGGAAGGAAAGGTTAGTTGGGGAAATCAAGGTTAAAACCTTGTACTATTGTACTTGTAAGGAGAAGTGCTCCATACAAGTGTGGCTGCCTTTATACGTTTTTTTCAATACTAGCTGAGGTTTCTAACTCTTGTTGGTATGAGACAAAGCTTGAGATTGTTGATATTCTTACTAGTGATTTATACCATCTAATTGAAATATTGCATGTAGCAAAGCTTTTTGTGTGTTTTGAATATATATATATATATATATATATATATGTATATATGTATATATGTATTCACTTTTGCACCTTCTAGTTTGTTTGTAGTGTGACTACTAGTATAATACTCGTATTTATTCCTTTACATACACTAGACAGTTATTCTTTTTCTATCCCCTGTTAGTTTGAATTTTGGCCAAGTAACCCTGTTGTTTTTTCCCCTTTTAGCGGCAGAGCTTCCTGACATACATTTGACATTTTTTCTGCTGCGTGGCTACTGAACGTCTGAAAGTTTCTGTTTGTTAGTCGTTTATTCTTCTCATGACACGTCCACAGGAAAGGGGAAATAGAGAAAAAAATTTAGGTGGCTATTTTGTTATTTGATTGACTATGTCAGTTGGTTATCTTCTATGAAAATATTGTAGTTTGTCACATTTTTGTTTCCCTAGATCTGATTAGCGTTTAGAAAGACATTCTGCTCCCTGTTTGAGATCAGTTTAGATCTTTCCATGGTTATGTCTTACAAGAAATGGTGAATACTAAATATGGCTATATTCCTATACTGCTTGTGGTGAGGACGTAAAATGTCTACATTCCTATAGGAATCTTTTCTTCTTTTAGAATAACAAAGACAGATATACTGTTTAATAGATGATCTTTAATTTTATAAGAAAAATCTCTCTAGATGTTCTTGACCATGCCCAGATGATTATATCTTAACGACTTCGTCTAATATACTTGAGTTGGTTGAGGTTTATAATAATATTGCATTATTTGCTGTGTAAAGCATAAGGTGGGGGTTATATCACTTGTTTAAAGTAGCTGAATCTATTGTGACATAGTGGTCAGGTATGACATTTATAAGGAGTTGTCAATAATTATATATGTTTTTTTTTTTTTTTTTTTCAGCTAAATAAGAGTCGAGTTTTGGTGTTTCTGTCATTTACCTTTCTTTTACCGTTTGCTGTAGTCACAATGTGCTTGAACTTGCAGGAACATGGCTTGAAATGTTTGAGAATGACGAATATTCCTACTTTTAACAAACTTGCTGAACGTGTTCTTACTCTCTTGTCACATTATTCTGCAGTTATCTGGAAGACGACCCGCGGATCGAAATTTAAGTTGCAATAGCAGGAGGCTTGAAGACAGATATCTGGAAGATTTTGATGAGTCTCCTTGGTGCAAGACAGTCCAACGCCAATCCAACCTTCCAAAAGTTGGATTCAACCATAGCATTGAGGCCTCACATGATCACTTTCCACGTTCGGCGCGGAAGGTGGATGTCGATATTGAGGAGGGCCAGATAGTAGCAGAAGAACCTTGTATGGGCGATTCTATATCTGCAGCATGCTCGCGCAATGCAAAGAAGCGAATGGTAGAGGCTGATCCCGCTCCTCATGGGGGCAAGACTGGAGGGGCATATTACGATCAACGAATTCTTGAGACATTGGCAAAGATGGAGAGACGTAGAGAGCGGTTTAAGAAGCCAATCATCCTTAAAGGGGAACAGGAAAAGTGTACAAAGCCCGGCATTGCTCCTCCTCCTACTGTTACTGAGACACCTGAAACCATGCAACATAGGCCAGCAAGAAAGAGGCAGTGGTGTACTGGGCTGGATTCTCAAATGGCACTTTAAATTTCTCTCTTTCACAATTGTGTGTGTGTGTGTGTGTGTTTATTTTTTTTTTTAGATCAAAGAGGTTACTAAGGAAATATAGATGAGAGAGAGATTTTTTTCCTGTCTCGTATTTTGGCTACAACATTCATGCAAATTCATAGGAGAGGATTTTAATGAATTTTTTCGATTATCATGTTTGGCTGCAATAGCAAAAAGTGATGTTATTTACTTCTTTTAACTTTCGTAAGTATACTATTTACCTCTTTCTTACTAAACTTACGATGTATATGGAATGGTGAAGCATAATGTTCAAGATATATGCTTGAGTTTAGGCCTCATGTATTTTGGGAATTTTAGCCTTGTGTTGTTTTATAACAGAAATTTCTAGATCCCCACATATATTTATGACCAATATGAAAGAAGGTTCAACTTAAAAAACATGTCCCAAGCTCAGATCTTGTGTAAAACTTACACTCATCTCTAAAATTAAAAAAAGGAATTCATGAGTCCTCTATCTATGAGGAAGCTTATCCATGTGGAGTTTTTTCTTTTCTTTTTTTTTTTTTTTTGGGAGAAAATCATCAATTTTAATTGTTTCAAACCTATGGGCGTGAGAAAGTTGTGCAGACTCTTTAAACTTTTTTGGAAATTTCTAATCCCTATTTTTCATTACTCATAAATAGATTTGTTTTAGCCGTTATTAATTTTTTATTTGTTGTACTGGTGAACATTTATAACCGTGTATTGTAAATATTTAACTTGAATACTCGTAGAGTAGACCGATAATTGATTTAATTAAAAAAAAAAAAAAAAAAAAAAAAAAGCTCCTCATTGTGAAAAGGGTCAGTTTTCACTAAAGAAATTCCCCTTTTTTTTTTTCCCTGAGAAACATTAGAATATTATTTATTTGTCTTTTTTTGCTGAAGGAGATTTTGTTCTCGTTCTGATAAAGTATCTGATCTTTTTGAACGTAGCCAGTGAAATAGTTACACATGTACAAGAAATCTGAGGTCTGAATTGAAGCGCTGAGTCATAGCAAAAAAGTGATCCACGTGGCCAATCGTACACCAGTCTGTACTCTCCTGCTGACCGTTTGTCTTTCCAATTTACTGTTAACAGTTTCTGTTAAATGACCAAAATATCCTTTCAAATAACCAACCATGCACCTCACAAATTATCTTCATATTCTTCTCATTTTTATTTCCCATTCAAATTTTTCTCTCTTTGCAAGTGTTCTTCTTCTAAAAAAAAGGGTAAATTTCTTCTACTAAAAAATTGCACCTTCATAAAACATCACTTAAAAAAGCATTTTTTTTTTATTTTTTCTTCATTCTTATTGACTCAAATTTCAAGCACTTCAATTTTTTTCTTCTGAAGTCTTTTATGAATATTTTATCAGCTTAAAATTAACTCAAATCATAGTATTTGGTACTCTACTTGGGATAGTTGTTCAAAAAAAAGAAAGAAAGAAAGAAAGAAAAATCTCATTAATATCTGAAAAATCTTTTTCATACTTATTCACCAAATCAAAAAAATAAAAAAAATAAAAATTTAAGAAACTTACTAATTGACAACTCAAGCAATAATAAACAACCAATAAGAGTAGCTTAGCTTCCTTGTGTTTGCATTTTTTTTTTCTTTTTTTAAATAGATAAGTCTGTGATAGAGATCATTTGATTATTTACAATAATAAACAACTCAAGCAATAATAAACAACCAAGAAGAGAGAGAGAAGAAAGAGAGAGAAAGGGGATTTACCGGCGGCCGGTCGGCCGGGATTGGGGCCGGTGGTGGGTCGTCAATGTCCGTCGCCGGCCTGATGACGGTGTTATAGTTATAAGGGGATTTTCACCACTTAATAATTATTTTAAGTGAAAATGATAATATAAGGTAAGGTATATGATAAGTATGATACACCAACAACGTTTTAACCGTTCGATTAAATCTCAACAGCTTAAAAATGATATATAAAGGGTCTCCACACGTACTTATCCTTTTTAAATAGTTGTATTTGCATGTTTTTTAAGTGAGAAGGCTAAAACAGTAAAATAACAGTCCTTTCTTCTTCCTCTACCCACCTCACAATTTTCTCAGACAACGTTAACTTTCAGACTTTATTCTCAAAAAAAAAAAAAATTTTAAAAATTAAAAAGAAAATGCAGAGGCTTTACCTTCGTTCTTCACCATCTTCTTCTTCTCCCTCTTCTCCTTCAAACCCTAACCCTAACTTCTCTCTCTTCTTCTCCTCTCAGAATCTCACCAACTTCCCTCCTCTCCTCCCCTTCGCTCCCCGCTGCTCCTCCTCCTCCGCCGCCGCCGTCGCCGCTGCCTCGCCCAAGGACAGAAGGCCTCCTCTTTCTCCTCCTCCTTCTCTCTCTCGCGATGTCTCGCCTGAGGAAAGGCTCCCGGTGGTCCGCCGGCCGGCGATGGATGTCTCCTCCGCCGACGACGACAGATCGAATTCGGCGGCGGTGATCGACGCCGGACTGGCGGAGTTCGCGAAGAAGATGCCAATGTTCGAGCCCGGCGAGAGAGTGGTGGGATCGCAGGAGAAGCCGCCATTGGCGGTGAACTTGGATTTGGCGTTGTACAAGGCCAAGATTCTGGCCAGGAAGTTTCGCTTTCAGGAAGCTGAGGACATACTTAAGAAGGTTCATTTTCTTTTGCAGTTTAGTCCTTGAATCACAAAATAGTAGCAGTTAGCTCCAGTTGTTAAGAGTGATAATATTATAGGACCCGTTCCACCATGAACTTTTAGAGTTTGGTACTTTTGTTTGAAATTTTTTTTTTTACTTTTTTGGCAGTTTACTCCCTGAATTACTCACAAAATTCCCTAAAATTTAACACTCATTCAAGTAAAATTAAAGACTTAATTACAATTATCAAAATTCATGAACTTGATTGTAAGAAAGGAAAATGAAGTTCAGAGTCGAAAGTGCCAAACCACGAATAATTCAAAAGGCAACGTGCTAAAATCCTTGAGATATGTATACCTATACCTATATATGTGTGTGTGTGTGTGTGTATGAATGAATGAAGTTGATGAGAAATTGGTTTGGAAAACAGTGTATAATCTACTGGCCAGAAGATGGACGAGCTTATGTATTGTTAGGAAAAACTCTGAGCAAGCAATCGAAGAATTCCGAAGCTCGGGCTGTGTATGAGGAAGGCTGCCAAGCTACTCAGGGAGAGAATCCTTATATCTGGCAGGTTAGTCTTAACATAGTTTAATTCGGGTTTTTTTTTTCTTTTTTTTTCTTTGTAATTATTATTCTTTAAGTCTACTGAAATTGATAGTAATGAGAATCAAGCATACTAATCACTCCCCTGTTCAGTACTAATGCTAAGATTGATCGAGGTTACTAGCTTTTTTTTTCACTTTTTTTTTTTTCCTGTCAAATTCAATATTAATGGTGACATTATGTAAAACAGTGCTGGGCTGTGTTGGAGAATAAGCTGGGAAATGTAAGGAGAGCAAGAGAATTATTTGATGCAGCCACGGTTGCTGACAAAAGGCATATTGCTGCGTGGCATGGGTGGGCAGTTCTTGAGCTCAAGCAGGGGAATATGCGGAAGGCAAGGAATCTTCTTGCAAAAGCTCTCAAATTTTGTGGGGGGAACGAGTACGTGTATCAAACGCTTGCTTTGCTCGAAGCCAAAGCCAATCGCTTTGAGCAGGCTCGTTATTTGTTCAGGCAGGCCACAAAGTGTAATCCCAGAAGCTGTGCCAGCTGGCTGGTAAAGTTGTCTTGTCTCGAGTTTCCTGCATAAATTTTTTTTTTTGGGGGGCCAAAATAAGCTTCTGAGTGACAAAGTTGTCTTGTTTTAGGAGATTTTCTTATTGACTTTCGAATTTTTTGATGCAGGCGTGGGCGCAAATGGAGAAGCAAGAGGAAAATAACCACGCTGCTAGACGACTCTTTGAGGTGATTGTTTCTTAGTTCACTTTTGTCACAATTAGAAGCTAGTAAACTGCACAAGGATCAAATTGGAAGTGAATTCTTTGTTAAGATTCTTCAATTAGTTGTATTATTTCTTTCTTACTTTTGTCTTTGGTATTTTGTGATGTTTTAAAACAATACAAAATCTTCGAAATAAAATATATATATTTTTCCTTAATTGCAGAAAGCTATACAGGCAAGCCCCAAGAACAGGTTTGCCTGGCATGTATGGGGAGTTTTTGAAGCCAATGTTGGAAATGTAGACAAGGGAATGAAGCTTCTAAAGATAGGTCACGCACTTAATCCGAGAGATCCTGTTCTACTTCAGTCTCTTGCTCTATTGGAATATAAACACTCAACTGCAAACCTTGCTCGGGTGTTGTTCAGAAGAGCATCCGAATTGGACCCGAGCCACCAACCAGTATGGATGGTAAGAATCTAATCGTTTGAAGGTCCTAAGGCTCATAAAGTGCATCTGGCTATTATTTGACATTGCTTACCCTATTTGAATTCTGAAAGGAAATTGATTAACTACGGATATTTGATGTGTTTAGGCTTGGGGATGGATGGAATGGAAAGAAGGAAATATAGCTACAGCAAGGGAATTATACCAAAAAACGTTATCTATTGACTCAACTAGCGAAACTGCTGCCCGATGCCTACAGGTAACAACCATTTGCTCTGTCAACTTGAGTACTTTAAAACTCATCGAAAAAACATGGAAGATTCCTATATTCTCATGACAATTTCTCTTCATTGCAGGCTTGGGGAGTTCTAGAACAGAGAATTGGCAACTTATCAGCGGCTCGCAGATTATTTAGATCCTCACTAAATATAAATTCTCAGAGTTACATCACATGGATGACGTGGGCGGCATTTGAGGAGGACCAAGGAAATGCCGTACGTGCCGAGGAATTCCGTAACCTCTACTATCAGCAGGTTAGTGAAAACCAGTGTGCTTTTGTATAAAAAATCTAGTTATTATTAAGGCCAACAGTTCTTTGCACATAATATAATGCATGCAGTCTGTTTGGTAAAAGTGCGTAAAGAAAGTTTGCACAAACACAAACACACTTTTGCCGTTATTTTGAGAAACAAGATTCAATCTATCCCTCTTGAAAATGCACAACAATGCCAAACTAAGCTTTAGTTTTGGTTCATTATGTTGATCCCCGCAATAGCTTAAACTTCTAAAAACCTTGCTTTCATGTTTTTGCAGCGTACAGAAGTTGTGGATGATGCTTCATGGGTTATGGGATTTTTAGACATCATTGACCCAGCAATTGACAGAGTTAAGAGACTTTTGAAAATGGACCAAAACCCATCTCAGGATTCTTTGAGAAGAATGGCTGCAGTTGATGACATTTGCGACGATATTGAGGCATCAGTTGGCCCTTCCTCTAATGGCAGTGACAAGGAAGGCGAGAGTGGTTTCGATTTGGACGCTTTTATATCGGAAAGATTGTCTTTAGACCTGAGCAAGCTGGATTTGTTTTTGGAAACAACAAGAACTTACTCACCAAAGAAATCAAGAGGTAAATTTTCCAAAATTCTTTCCTAGTTCATTGGTACCAAATGAAGAAGAATTAGAGTGTTCACATGTAGCAAAGATATTCAAAGTATGTGATTCATGTATATTGTTCATATGACAATCCCCATTGAACCACAGCCCCCAAGAGCCCATTAGTTATCTTGGAAATTGAAATCCTTGACAATCTAAATGTAGTATTCTTCATCAATAGAAAAGCATAGTTTTGCCACTGGTACACCAATTGGGTAATTCAGTAGCCAAAGAGTAATGCTGCAGATACCAATACTAATGTCCATTTTTTAGTGTCAATTTATGTGACCGTGAATTTTCATCTTTTCTTTGATAGATATAATCAATTTATGTGATTATCTTTTGAACACCTACAATAAAAGAATGAAACTCACATGACAGATTGGTACTTAACCATAATGATTAAAATTGGCGTGTCTAACATCTTTCTTAATCAAATGAGGGGATTGACTATTGTAAGATACCATTTTAACAGAAATTTTCTCTCTTCCTTTTTTAAAGTAAAACTGCCCTTCAAGCTAAATTTGTCATCGGTTGGCCTTCAACAAGAGTATATGGGCTATTTATGTGGATGCAATTTTGAATGATTTGCAATACAAAAATAACGAAATGAATCCTAGTTTAACAAGTCTAATTTGACTTAGCAAATTACTGTGAGCCTATAACTCATCAGAAAATGAAGAACAGTGGCAACCTGGATTGAACATGCAAATAAATAAGGAATTTAGCAATGATATCTCCAAACTAATCATAATTTGACAACTTGCTTACAAATTTTTAATTTTGACAGTTTACCTTCTGAACTTATTAAATTGTTACAATGTACCTCATATAGAAAAATTTTACGTTTAATTATTCACACAAAGTCTATGGACGCTTCATGTGATGATTAAAATTTCCAAACCTATTTTGCAAATTCAAACCTTCAATTTCATGTAAACTATGCTAAATGTAGGACATTACAATAATTTAACAAGTTCAGAAGATAAATTATCAACATTAAAAGATGAAAATTTTGGGGGCTTTAATGCTAAATACCCCATATCAATGTGGTTCTATTGGTTTGGCACAACTTTAACTCTCTACCCTTAATTGAGGGGGGGGGAGGAAAGAAGCTAAACTTCTTCAAATAGAATAAATAAACTATAAACTATGAAATTTGGCCTCTCTCTATCTCTCTAACCATCTTAATTAAACACACACAACATCAAATTAAAGGATCTTGTTGGATAGAGCTGAGACCACAAGCCGCCGCCAATGAATGCAAACTGCAAATGGGGGGTAAATGTAAATTTTCTTTTTACCAATTGCGGCCAAAGCAAACAGATGCTTATTTATACCCATCTGACTCACTTACAACTTTTGCAGTGCTATTCCATCCTACACAATGCTTTTTAATCCCCATTTAACTTCCACATACTCGCATGGGAAAGGGCTTTTTGGTAAAACAGCATGTGTGTGTGTGTATATGTAGAGCAGAAGACAAATTGTCAAGTCAAAACGTACAATGTTGGTCGGGACTTCGTACTAGTGAGAAGCAGTGTTGTTGCATGCATGCGTACCACCCATTTAGAAGAGGATGCCACAAGATTATATAAACAAAGTGGAATTAGTTACCCTTTTTTGGGTGATCTTCCACGTGGCATGTTGGGACACATTTGGTAAGAGTTCTCTATATCTATTCGCATTTCGCACGAGTCTGATCTTGCAGGACAATGCCCATGTGGGGCCTACGATTATAAAATGGTCAAATTTCACAACTCCTTGTTACCCCCTTCCATGGAGGAAAATGATGACAAATATTAGGACCAGCGTTGTTCAACACTTACATATGAATAGAAAGTAAATCATATTAAATGAAACGTATAAATGAGGCTTACTTTCTATTGGATTATATATTAGTGTTTAATATCTTAAACATGTAATTTTCAAATGAAGTATACATTTACTCTTCAAAATAGTATTTACTTTTATATATATATATATAATATAAAGACAAAAATACACGATTCTCACTCACAGGGCAAATTAACCAAAATGCCCCATGAAGGAGGACACGACACTTGTGGATACTAGCATCTACTCATACAATGCAAGAAATGTACCATTAAAAAACACTATTGGACATTAGAGATGATGACACTACAACTCATATGAATCATGTGAAGTCTATATGAGATCTATCATATGTGAGTTTTGGTGTTAAAAAAAAAAAAAAAAAGACTTGGAAGGCTTTCTGCCAACATATCTGCTTAAATAAGCAACCTCAGCAACAATTAGGTCCCTTCTTTTTCTGCCTATATAAATTATAGTTTAAGCCTTAAGGCCTGTATATTCTTTTTTTTTTTTTTTTTTTTTTGGATATCAATGGTTTCTTCACATCCGTTGGTCCAACACATAAAGAGTAAACATGAACTTGGACTATTGATGGGATAGTAAAGAATTCTATTATTGAGCCTTCATCGACTAACAAATCAGGGTTTATAAAATCCATCAACAAAAAAGATCATCGAACTAGCAGAGCAAGGCTACAAAATTGCATGAGACATACATCTATTGTAGATCGGTACTCTTTTCTTTTTTGTTTTTTTGTTTTTTTGTTTTTTTTTTTATAAGAAAGAAATCTATTGTAGATCAGTACTTGAATGGAGTTGGGTTGATTGGAAAATCCACTCTTCTTATTGAGCAAGTAATTAATTGAATCAAAATCCAAATATATGTCTGCAAACACATAAATCCCATCACATGGCTCTCTGTGAATTTTAACACAGCCTGTTAAGGACACTATGTGTGTGACTAGCACATTCCCCAAGAAAAACACTTAGATTGCTATAAAATTGCATAGCACTAAATGCAATAAATATTATTGCAACCATTTTTGTTAATTAGCTTGGAGATAGTTAAAAAAGGAAATACAAGCTATAAAATTCAAACCTTGCCATTTTCACGATCTTAAATATCTTGCTCAAAGCAAAAGGTAAACAAAAGCAGAATAAAAGACCATTACGAGATTTTGGGCGGAAAGTTATCGACAAGACAAGCCATGGTCCACAACCATTCATGCTCTAAACCAAGCAAACCTAAATTTCTTTGCTCCTTGTCATTAACAATGACACGTAATCCTATAACAATAAATTTCATACTCTATAATAAGATATATACATTCTCATCGATAAGATCTTAAATTCGAATCAATCATATTTTAAAAAATAAGATATGTTTGTAATCTACTTTAAAAAAACATTAGTAAGTTACGTAATTATATGATTTTTGTTGAATATGCTGTCTCTGTAACCTTTTCAATTTTAATGTAAAAAAGACAGAAAATTGACCTTGAATTTCAAGTCTTTCTCATTTTTATAGTTAGTTTGGATCACCTGATTTGAGACATTATTTAAAAAGCTTTTCATAATATTTTTCTTATAAAAAATTAAATTTATATTTTAAACTTATGATTCAAACCGGACGTAATCTTTAACCAGGAGAGATTATCTCATCCGGTTGGTTGAAGTTGGTTGTACTGAGATGGGAGCTTCTTTGTTGTCGGTTTAGGCCTTTTGTATTTGACTATCTGTGTGTACTTCAGTTTTTGATGCTCCTTCTTCTATGTACTTCTCAGCTACTAGTCTAGTCTAGTAGCATCAAAAACAATTAAATAGGTGAGTTTCAATTTCAAACTTTTCAGGTCTATCACACGTGTGACATGTTTTGACACGTTAAAAAAAAAAAAAAAAAAACGCACCCCCCAAGAAAATAGCTCATTTTACTGATTTCTGATCCTTTTGAAAAAATGGGTTATCTCATTCACTTTTGATGTTGTAATTTAAATTTTTTCAATTAAATTGAGGTAATCATGTAACAGTCGTATGTCTTTTTATTGAGTGATTACTTGAATTTCACTATACTGGAAAATCCTCGAAAATTATTGTAAATACCTTTGTTAAGATTCAAAATTCTGTTACTAATTTCATATACAGAGAAATTTAAGGATTAAAGTGGTCTGGTTCTAAATGCATGTTTGTGTTAAGTTAAAGGGGTCAAAGAGACTATGAACTTAAAATGATAAAGATACTTAAGATAGAGATAATACACGAGAATTTACCAAAAAAAAAAAAAGATAATACACTGAGTAATAACATTACACAAGAATACATACATGTAAGTATATGCCATGCATATAGAGAGAGCTGACTGATGAGTGATGTTTCACTTGGAGGATGTGTCTTTTTTTTTTTTTTTCTAATAATCTTTGTATGAATTTGGAAGCAGAAGTATGTAGTCTATACAAATAGGCATAGGCAAAAATAGAAGGTGTGGCCTTTTCTTTTTAAAAAGAAAAGTGATGTAGGTTCACTACGAGTAGTACTTTGAACAAGTTGCTTTTAATTGGGGGGGGGGGGGGGGGGGGGGGGGGGGGGGGGGGGGGGTAGGTTCTGACCAATTCTGAGTGTTTTCATGCTCCTCTCTGAACCACCCTTTCTTTCTTATTGCCCCTCTGAAAGAAGCTCCAAAGATTAAAAGTTTTTGTCCTCTCTCTCAGAGAGTGAGAGAGAGAGGTGGAAAATTAAATTTTGGAATATTTTAAAGAGGAAAGGAAAGGAAAGGATTGGCTGAAGTTGACCTGTTGAGCGTGTGGATGTGGAATGGAGAAAAACAAGATTTGCTTTTTTGACCATCATGTTGTTCCACTCCCAAGAATACAACAAAAGAAGGGCATATCAGTGTATTTTTTCATATTATATATGAGATTTATTATCTACGAAATTAAAAAGTATAAGATAACATTTGTTTAACGTTGTTAAAAAAAAAAAACAGTAATGTAAATTATAATGAAGAATTCCCCTACTTAAGTTGCAATTGCATTCTCACTGCTACCATGAATAAATGGAGGGAAAAAAAAAACAAAAAAGAAATATAGCTTTTCACTAATCTGATTCCTATTTTTTCATAATTTTCCTACCTTTTTTTTTTTGTTTTTTGTGGGACAGGAGGGAAGAAATGGAACAACGGATTTACCCATTTGAAGTGAATGGTCATGAAAATAAAGCTGTTTCACATTGGGCATTTAATGCCTGTTTGTGCTGTCTTCCCCATTTATCATCTCATAAGTATTATCACAGTGAATGAAACCGGATTTATATATATTTATATGTCTGTATATAACTGTTGTATAAATATGAAACTACTTGTGGTCCTCTCAACATGCCCTCCAATCTCCTGCACATTTATATGTATTCTTCTCCCATCTAGTTAATTTTGTCCTCCACTTTTTTATTTTTTCTCTTTCTTTTTGGGTTTCAAACCAAGCATATATATTTAAGATCAGCCAAAGGAATATCAGATCACAAGGAAAAATCACTTTCTAAAATTCCTCCAAAAAAAAAAAAATGATGAGCTACTCTCATGTTTGCATTCTCTACTTGGCGGTGCTGATGATTACACTCTGCAATCATGGGATACTTTCTGGTACTACAAATATCTATACATGTATATATAGTTGCTTCTATATCTAGATCCTTTTGAACACAACTTTTCTTATCTTCTTTTTAGGCCCTTCACAAACAGCTTTGCACTCTTTCCATGGTGATAGCAACCACTCAGCCACAATGGAATTAGAGCATGAGCGTCCCAACAACAGCAGCCACAGAAAGCTTTTGGCACATGGTATAAAACTCTGACCATACTTTAACTTCTCTCTTTGTTTTACGTCACATCTAACCATATATATAAATATATAAATATGTATGTATGTGTGTGTGTGTAAATGAATAGGAAGGTGTACAAGTAGAGATATAAGCATATCACAGAGCAGAGATGCAACAATATCAGGGATACCAGAGTACATAGTTCAGATAGTGAACACATGTGTGTGTGGATCTGGATCATCAGCAGCATCAGCTGCAGCAGCATGTGCAGTATCGGAGATTCATGTGCACTGTGGTTGGTTTGCTTCGACAAGAATGATAAACCCAACGACCTTCAAGAGGCTTTCCTATGATGACTGTCTGGTTAATGGTGGACGGCCTCTCAAGAGCAGCCACATTATCAGTTTCACTTACTCTAACTCCTTTATGTACCCTCTTTCCTTGAGGTTTGCCAAGTTTTCCTGAACCCCCCTTCTCCCACAAAGCATATATATATATATACATATATATATATATATTCAAAGTGAAAATATAGATCAGAAGAAGAAAAGAAAAGGTTTGCACCAAATTAGAAAGTCAAAGCTCCACTTTTTGTCTTTCGTTTGCTTTGTCATTTTTTTTTTCCTAAAGATTTCTAGTTGTCAAGTTTGATCTCTCTTGCAGTGTTGTGCTAACC
The DNA here is from genome assembly GCA_009761775.1 of Ficus carica. NCBI lineage: Eukaryota > Viridiplantae > Streptophyta > Magnoliopsida > Rosales > Moraceae > Ficus > Ficus carica. The sequence goes on from CM019746.1 coordinate 15,821,586, forward strand.
GTTGCCCTCTTTTGTAAAGCTCTTAGAGAGAGAGAGAGAGAGAGAGAGGTTGTTTTCCTCCTTTTATCTTGAGTTAAAATGAGGGGTCTTTTTGCAATGGAAGAACGGGTAAACCAGATTGTAAGCAGCAGCAGATTTGGGTCAAGAATCTCTCTCTCTCTCTCTCTCTCTATATATATATATATATGAATATATATTGCATTGTAGAAGCATGTAGTGGATAATAGAAGTTTGAAACACCAGATTCCTTCACTTTCAGGGGGTTTGAAAAGTCTACTATGTATAAAGAAAAATGAGGTTTTTTTTTTTTTTCCTTTAAATATGTCATGTTATGAGAATGCAAACGTATGGGAAGGAAGTTCAATAATTTGGTGTCATGAGAAGTAGTGTTTCGTCCCAGTTTTTATTTTTATGCTAATATCCTTAAAAAGGAAAGGCCCGTGACTTTTTTGTTTGTCTTGTGTTGTCTCCTTGTTACATTGTTTAGTATAATAGCATCTTAAAGAGAGACATGGAAAAATAAATGCAAAAACCTTGGAACTTAAAAACCACTATTTCTACGATAAAGAAATTGTACCATGGAGAGACATATAAGAAGATATGTGAAAACTGTATCACCCAAGAAATATATGCAAGAAAGTGTCATATTTCAAATCAAGTACCATACAAAATTTCCTAGCAACAGAAGAGGGGGAAAAAAGAGAACAAACAAAACTGTTTTCTCTCATCTTCCTCTTGGATTCACTAGCTGTGAAAAAATTGCAGTGTTGCTTAAGTCATCAGTTTTCTCACTAGCCTCTCTTATCTCCTCAATAGTTATCGCGGTAGAGTGAATGGAACAGTCATTATTCACCTGCCATTCTTCGTCAGAAATGCTTGTTGCTTCAGGGTTTTCATGCAGTTGAAGTACATACTCAAGGCTCCAAAGGACTTCGCCCATCGAGGGGCGATCGACTCCATGATCGGACAAGCACTTCTCAGCTGTATCGGCGAACTTTTTCAAACACTCGGGACTAATCCTCCACTTGAGATGGGGGTCAACTGTGTCCTCAAGCATTCCCTTCTTTTTGCAGTACAAAACCCAATCAGCAAGGTTCACTTGCTCCTTGGGCAAGGCGGCATCAAGAGCCGGCCTTGCACACAAAACCTCAAATAGAACAACCCCAAATGAGTAAACATCCGATTTCTCGGTCAATTTTTGCCTGCGAAAATATTCGGGGTCCAAGTAACCAAAGCTGCCTTTCACCAATGTACTTACATGGCCTTGGTTAATACTACTAGCACCATGTTTTGATAAACCGAAATCGGAGACTTTTGCTTCCAAATTTTCGTCCAACAAAATGTTTGTGGTCTTCACATCTCTATGGATTATGGTGTGACTTACCCCGGTGTGAAGATAGTGCAATCCTCTTGCAGCTCCAATGCATATTTCCAACCTTTTTTGCCATGGCAATGGAGGTTTTGTGGTGTTATAAAGGTGCTCTCTTAGGGTCCCATTTGCCATATAATCATAAACTAGAATCATCTCACCACTTTCTACACAACACCCAATTAAAGGGACTAAATGCTTGTGCCTCAGCTTCGAAAGCATCTCGATTTCGGTTTGGAATTCATGGAAACCTTGTTCCGAAGACGGGTTTGATCTCTTTATAGCAACTTTGATCACCCCATCAATGGTCCCTCTATAAACCTTGCCAAATCCTCCAACCCCAACAACCTGTGACTCATCAAAGTTGTTGCAGCCATGCTTAATCTCGGCAAGCGAAAAGTGCCTGCAAAGATTCGCGAGATTCGAGAAGTGGCTGCTGGCTTTACTGGTGCTTCTCCCGGACATTGTTGATGCATGGGAGCTTCCGTAGACCGGCGACCAATTTGCAGCCCCGGAAACCTCTTCATTGCCCTTTTTTCTCTTCTTGTTTTGGTTGAGCAAAACAATGCACACACATGCCACCACGACAAAACCGGTGACACCGCCTGCAATCCCTTGAACCGCCTCGTAACCAAGTCCTGCCAGAGCAGGTCTGCCTGCAGCCTCCACTGCCTTGTCGTTAAGAAGCATCTTCGATGGCACGGGGTTAAGGCCTGCCAAGTTCCCTCTCGAGTCATTCACCTTGAAAATCTCCAATCCATTGAGAATTGCATCGAAGTATTCGGGTTTTGACAAGATAGAAGGGTGCAGTGCCACCCATAACTCGTCATCACCATTGGCATCGCCGACATAAGTGGCGAAATCCTTGTACACCGGCACTCCTGCTGACCCCGTCCACGCGATCACATCCGCGGATTGTTGAGCTGTTCTGTTGTTGAGCAAAATGTCAAACACTCTCTCATTGACCTTGCGGAATTGGAGCTCACAGAAATGGAGCCTTACAATGTAAGTAAAGTTTGCATCAACCTTGAACACCCAAGTAAGGTTATAATTCTGGTTGATGCTTGAGCTTGTTCCCATTGATCTAGCTGTTCCGTACACACTTCGTGGCGCAATGTACTCCGGCAAATTTGGAGGAAAATCAATGCTTAGATTCTTACCAGCTTCCAAGGTTACTCCAGAGGCTCCGCTGATCAAATACGGTGAATCATCGTACCATGTCCTGCTCAAGCCAGAGTCACTAGTTGTTGGGATGTACCGTCCACCAACATTGAGCCTAAATATGGTCTGAACCGAAGAGCTGCGAATGTCGATAGTCTCACCCGATAATCCAACAAAATTTGGCGGTTGGAAGATATCGGGCATCGGGATTACCTCAATGCCGTTGACGAAAGCGTATGAGCCATTGTGTTGTGGGGAGGGGCTGAATTTGATACAGGGGTCACCCTTTGAAACGGGGGAAACAGAGTATTCTTCAATAAAATAGGCCTGCGTGCGGGCTTCAGCTGTGATGGAGGCACTGAAGTTGTTGAGAAGCGTCAGGCCGTTGGCGGTGACGGAGAAGTAAGCGTCGGCGGGGTCGAGGCTGCTGTAGGAAGAAGGGTAGAAATGGAGCCTGATCCAGAGGCGTTTGTTAGGGAGAGCAGAGAACTTGTATTCACAATCAGAAGTGAAAATTCTTGCAGTCATGTAAGGGACTTGGGAAGGCAGCGACGGGTCTTGGTATAAGGCCTTAGCGGATGTAAAATCACTGGAAGGCGCTATGAGCTCCGAATCAGGTGTCCATTTCCGGCCATTGGTATCGGTGCCTTCGATGGATGCGCCGCAGGACAGGACATAAGAGTGTTGGGAAACAGATTTGGTGTTTTTGGCGACACCGCAGATGGCGTCGAAGGAAAGAGATAGAAGGATTATGGATTGTAGTATGTGGATACTGGATTTCATATCTCAAGGGAAAAATCCCTTCTAGGAATTGAGCAAGTCGAAGGAGAAGAAAGAGTTAGTGAGGAAACAGGGGAAAAACAGAGGAAGAACTGAAACAGAGGAATAAAAGAAATGGACATAATTTAAATTTTTTTTGTTCCCCTTGAAGAATAGAAGGTATATGAAATTGATTTTCTCTGTGGAAACTGAAATTACAGAAATTCTTCAAAAAGGATTTTGATGAGGAATGAGAAATTCTTCTAAAAAATAAAAAAATAAAAAGAAGAAGAAGAAGAAGAAATTACAGAAATTCAAAAAGGATATTGATGAGGAATAAGATGTAAATTAAATCATGGATCAAAAAGATTTTTTATGGAATTTTTCTGAAAGAAAAGGAAGAAACAAACAGAATAAAGATGCTATTTTTAACAATCTATTTTTTTTTTTTTTTTTTTTTTTTGTGTGGATAATTTGAGCCTATGTTTTGTGTGTTTTGGATCCAAGGGACGTTAGGATAGGAGGTGGTTAGAGAGTAACGGTAAGACAAGAAATCAAATGAAAGTGTCCTTTTTGTTGCATCGACTTACATTTTTCAAACAAGGAAGTGGACATGGCACCATCAATAAGCGTTTCGTTAGGTGTTAGTTTGTTTAAGATAATAAAGGGGTTTTTTTTTTTTAACACGTATAGGAGATTTGAATGGTTCGTGAATTTCTATTAGTTTCAATTAAAAAAAAAAAAAACCGAACTTCAAGCAATAATAAACACAACACTTAAACTTTTTTTTTTTTTTTTTAAAGAAAACTTAAAGTGAGTGATCTAAACTCTTCGTCTATTACTAGAATTAAGTGTGAAATTAGAATTAGATTGTTCCATAACTACATTAAAATTTCAGACTTTAAACCTTAATGGAAATGCTCCGCCATCGAATTTATTAAATAAATGAAAAAAAAAAAAGCTCATGTGACAATAAATTAGATTAAAGTTAAAAGATAAAATCGTCAGTTTAATGTTGAGTGGGTAATAAGAGAACAAAAACTCTAATATCAGTTAAAATCTCTAATTATCTAAGAAGATGAGGAACCCTCAAATGAACCTAATCGTACTAAATCAGAATTTCAAAATTAAATAGTACGCAAAAGAAAAGACATTAGATGGGAAGGCCTTTAAGATCTTCTGCGGAGGGTCCAAAGCTAGGCAAGTGAAGGACAGAGGTGGGCGATATATGCCCAAAAAAACAAAAGGAAACAAAAAAACCTAATAAATTTGAGGAGGAAAGTTCAATGCTCTCTCTCTCTTTAAATCCCCATTTCTCTCTTTTCAACAATGTAAAAAACGTTATTAAGCCAAGGAGGAGGAGGTCGCAAAGAGTTTGGAACTTGAAGCTACCCTTTCATGGTTTTATCAGCTGGCTTGAAAGGGAAACAAAAAGCGAAAATTCAGAAATTTGAAGGTGTTTTCTAGAGAGAGAGAGAGAGAGAAAATTAGTGAGACAGAGAGTGTGAGAAAGAAAGAAAGTTGAAGATCATAAATCCGGCCGCTGTTCTTGTCAGCTTGCCACGTCTTCAGCCAATAGCTAATATACTATCAAGTGTACAAAAAAGCAAGATAAAAAGAAAAAGTTAAAAAAATGTTAGCAGACAACTGCCAAAAACTAATAAATATACTTAAAAAACCAGAAGTAACCATTAAAATAAAATAATTAAAAAAAGTTGATTTCCAACGAGAAATTAAAGAACCAGAAGTGGCTGCCTGAAGTCATCCGCGAAAGAACAAAAAAAAAACAAAACAAAAACAAAAAAACAAACAAAAAAAGGCAGGCATTGAGGTCAGTCGTCAGCAGCCTTCCACCGATACTTTAAATATACTCTACTTAAAGAATAACATATCATTTGTTTTTATTTGGATTATCTACGGATTGCATGTATTGGTCGACGAATCTCCTCAAAGACAAAAACGACAAAAAGTTTTTAGTACTTCCAAGAAACGACATCAAACCTTGTCGTTGACATAAACATGTCGTCAGTTCAGTTCACAAACCAAACGACAACATTTTATCGGATGAAAAGGACTTTTGGCAGAGAAGGGTTTTGGTGTTAGACGTTAGTCCGCGGCGGGTTTCGAATCGCTGGAAAGTGGTATGATCTTCGAACTACGTGTCAAATTTCCAGCCATTCGTATCGGTATCTTCAATGGATGAGCCTCTGGAGATGGAGAGACGTGAGGAACAAACAGGGGGAAAACAGAGGAAGAGCCAAAACAGAGGAATTAGAAGACACACTTTTGTTCTGTTCTTCTTCTTTTGCTTTTCCTTTTAAGGGAACATGAAATAATACATACCAAAGTTTTGCTTACCGTATATAAACAACTAATTATCGAGTTTCAAATCCACCCTTAAAACCACTTAAACAATATGCACCAATTTCAGCTGGATCCCAAAAAAAATAAAAATAAAATAAAAATAAAAAAGTGTGAGAGAGCAAGCGACTTATCATTTTTGCTGGTTAAGTAAGACAAATATTAATATTCCAACACCGAACCCTGTTAATATAATACTAAACAATACAATAATGAAGCATCAAACACTAATTAAACAATGAATTTAAAAACAAAACAAACAAAACAAAGTTTGTTTCTCCCAACAAATTTTTGTCCTTTTTCATCAAAGAATCCTTCCATTTTATAACCAAAGCATCATCAAACCCACTAAAGAACTTCACCAAAAACCAAAACCAATACCAAAACCAAAAATTTCCCATCTCAAGAAAGACCTTAAAAAAAAAAAAAAAAAAAAAAAACGAAGTCATGGCCAATCCCTTGAATCCCACCTCAAACTTCTTCTTCATGCTTTTTGCCATAACTCTCCTCTACATAGCCTACACCATCCCAAACCTCCAACCAAAGCAAACCAACCTAGTTTTCTACGTGCATGACTACTTCACCGGACACGACACGTCGGCCGCCACGGTGGCGGGCAAGAGTGGGCCCGCATCGAGCGTCCTCCACTTCGGCACGCTCGTGGCGGTCGACGACAAGGTGACGGTGGGGCCCAGCGTGGAGTCAAAGGAGATAGGGAGGGCACAAGGGATGTACATAAACTCGGCACTTGATGGGAAAGGGTTGCACATGGTTTTCTCAGTGATATTCACAGATGGGGAGTTCAAAGGAAGCAGTTTGGAGATACAAGGAGCCGATCTCTTCTCCATGGAGTCACGTGAGTTTGGTGTTGTTTCTGGGACTGGCTATTTCAGGTTTGTCAAAGGCTATGGGGTCATGGAGACTCACTCCATGGATTTGGCTAATCTTAGGGCTGTCATTAAGCACAACATCACTGTAAAGCATTATTGATATATATATATATATATATATGTACATATTTGAATTTGGAGATGAGAAATTTGATATCTGCACCTTAGAGAAAGGTGTGAAAGTATTGTTAGATTATGCCTATAATCATAAAATTATAAATATAATATATTTTCTTTTTTGAATACCGGTGTCGTGGAGATTCACTTTATTAATTTAAAAGAAGACCTCCAGGTTATCTTAACAAATCCTGTGAGAGGGTTGATTAGGCGACGGTAAGAGGATTATCATCTAATCAATCCTTAGAAACTGCTGTCTAAGCAACCCGACAAACAACAATGGAGTCAATATATTATTTTAATAAAGATATACATCAAAATAGAAATTTTAGGAGGATTTATAGAGAGAATTAATTTTTGACGGGGATTACTTGGCAAAAAATGAGTTGACCAATGAATCGAGAACTTGGGAGAGAAAAGCCCATATTACATTTCAATTGCTTCTTTACTCACTTCCATTTGCTTTGAAGCGCACCAAAATGTATTTTTACAAGTTTGGATGTGCTTTGATAATGGGTTTAATTTGTCAACAATTTCTTGTCCCCTCAACGTCAAATTTGAGGATTTTGGTCTGAATCGACACATGAAAAGATTTTTTTGCAATATTAATAAGAGTTCTGAGTTCAAGTTCATATAAATTTCATAGCCGCTAGGATCAAACTTTTCAGAAACGAATTTGGTGGTTTTTTTTTTTTTTTTTGTTAAGGGAAACTAATTTAATTCGCGTTTATTTTGCATGAATTTGAAAGATAAGATGAGTGGTCATTTTCTATCTCATTCAATCATGTACTTGTTTATAAAATGAATGATGAATATTTAGTAGGCCACACGATGTAGTAACAATTTTCTTAGTCTCGTTCCTTCAACGACAACAATAAAGAAATTACAGTAATCAACAGCAAATAACAACAACAGAAAACATGGTTTGAAAATATTTTAAGTAAACAACAGTAAATAACAACTTTACTAGGTAAACAATCTATTTGCTTTAAGCTATTCACTTCTTTCTCTATAAAACAAAAGCTGCTTTAATAATAGAAGAAGTTTTTTCGTTTTCGTTTTCGTTTTTGTTTTTTTGTTTTTTTTTTCTTGCAATAACATCTTTACTCCTAGGAAGCTAATAAGAAAGGGTAGATCGAGTAATAAAGGAAATAATTTTGTCCATCAAATCTTGCAATAAACGAAAAGATACTTCCCATATATATATATGAGAGATCACACTCCTTAGAATATTTGTTAAATACCACTCATAAAATTTCTTTATAACATCTCCAATAGTGTTACATAATAACACTCTTTATATAGTTAGTCAGATGACAATCTTATATACAATTGCTTCAATGATACTTTTCACCATCCTTATATATCGAAAACTGAATAATACAAGAGTCACATAAAAAGTTCATATATTATTTAATAAAAATATCTATAATGGTCCAACAATAATATGTCTTTGTGGAAAATACCACTCTCTACGGAGTTACTTCAATGACACTTCACTAAAGAGTTGGGACCTTACGTGATAATAGTCCTTACTGGTCGGTTTCTAAATGATACTTCTTTTTTTTTTGGCTAAAGGTTTCTAAATGATACATGAGCGTTATATCATAACACTCTCATAAAATAGTCAAATCATGACAATACTCATACAACTTAAATCATGACAATGATACTTTTCACTTACTGGTCGGTTTTTTTTTTTTTTTTTCCTTGCAATAACATCTTTACTCCTAGGAAGCTAATAAGAAAGGGTAGATAGAGTAATAAAGGAAATAATTTTGTTCATCAAATCTTGCAATAAACGAAAAGATACTTCCCATATATCTGAGAAATCTCACTCCTTATAATGTTTGTTAATTACCACTCATAAAATTTCTTTATAACATCTCCAATAGTGTTACATAATAACACTCTTTACATAGTGAGTCAGACGACAATCTTATATACAATTGCTTCAATGATACTTTTCACCATCTTTATATATCGAAAAACTGAACAATACAAGAGTCACATAAAAAGTTCATATATAATTTAATAAAAATATCTATAATGGTCCAACAATAATATGTCTTTGTGGAAATTATCACTCTTTACGGAGTTACTTCAATGACACTTCACTATAGAGTTGGGACCTTACGTGATAATAGTCCTTACTGGTCGGTTTCTAAATGATACTTCTTTTTTTTTGGCTAAAGGTTTCTAAATGATACATGAGCGTTATATGTCAAATCATGACAATCTTCATACAACTTAAGTTAGACTTTCACTATCCTTGTAGGTCGGTTTCTGATAATATAGAAGTCGAATAAAAAGTTCATATATTTTTATTGAAAAAAAAAAAATTATAATGGTCCAACAATAATGTCTTTGTGAGAAATATCACTCCCTACGGAGTTGCTTCAATGATACTGCCCTGTAGGGCGACCTTACGTGATAATAGTCCTTGCTGGTCTGTTTTTTTTATGAAACATAAGCCACACAAAATATAAATATATATTTATTAATGTTGTTCAAGTAATGGTCCAATAATAATATCTTTGTGAGGAAAAAAATCACGTGAGAATTTACCGGTATCTATCATAAAATATCACACATTACAAAAAGCAAAAAATTACCAAAACAGTTAATTGAAGCATCATTGTACAATTATTACATAATTGACGCTAGTAAAATGCTACGAGCAACGTCACCAAAGGCTTTTTTTTTTTTTTTTTTTTTTTTTTTTTTTTGGAACTAAAATGATGATATGGCGAGAAAACTTTCAGTGAAACTTATAAGGACATTTTAAATTCGATGTACCAATTAGCATGAGAAAATGAATAAACTTTAGGAATTGTGTAAAACGAAATTTGTCATGTCTTGTAAGTGAAACATAACTAAAACTTTAGGAGTTTAGGTGAGACATTCCAAGTTTAAGATGCAACTACGGAAAAAATATGAAAATCCACAAAGTAGTCTTCAAATTTTCGTTAAATATCACGTTTGCTACTATATTTTTTGACAATCCAAAAAGTCTCTACAATATCAAAATTATCCCTAAAGATTTTTTTTTTAAAAGAGGTAGAAAATAGCCTTTAACCAATCAAATTGTTGAAAATTGTAGTAAATACTCTTTTTAATCAATGTTTAGGCTTTAGCTTAAGTTTAATAAACTATAAATTAAATTCAGAGAAAAAACTAAAAAAATAAAAAATGAAGACATTCTTTAAAAAGGTCATGATCTCGCTGATCGACGAGATAGAGAGAGGTCATTTCTCTTCACCAAAGACAGTGCAAAAGTGCAACACTTTCATATTTCTTAAATAGCTCCTTACTAGTAATTTTTCTCTCTTTCTTAGTTTGTAGCCATAAGCACATCCACGTTAAAGCTTGTGTTCTAATTTCTTATCTTTATTTTCTAATTTGATTGTCTTTAGGGGTATTAATCACTTACCACACAATGTCACCTTTGTTATCATGTATGCTCGGATCAAGCACTAAATGTATTTTTCTTTTAAAATTAGTGAAGTAGTTCTCATATTAAACGTGAATCATTGTAAATTCTTGTACTCTTACTTAATGCACGATATTTCACCATTCTAATATTCTACACAACTTCAAACGACTAGACTCGTGTCATGACACCTCTAATTATGATCATAAGTTAGCATTACTTCATATGGTTTATGTTGGAGTATTATTAAAGCATGATTCAGGTTTTGCCCATAATTCTTCAATTATTACCTCTCTTTTTTTTTTTTTAAATCAAAGGACATAAGTTGTGGCTATAAATACAACTGATTTTTGAGGTAGAATGAAAGCACAAACACATTAAAAAGAGTGAGGGGGGAAAAAACTTAGAGAGATGGAAAGTACAAAGAAGATTACACCGCAACAACTGGTACGAGTTATGGTGGTGGTGGTTGTTGTAGCGTCAATGTTGTTGGCTTCATCTACTTGTGCGAATTCTGAAAACATCACCAATAGGAAGCTGAAAGAGCTGTCTGCGCAACCCAATTGTATAGAAAAAGGTAAACCTTGTGACCAACGTGAACCGTGGTCATGTTGCAATAACCTTTTATGCGTTCACGATGACCCGAGTGTTCCTGAATGGCATGGAGTTTGCACCGATGTCTTCGGGACTCCAGCCATGGATACGATTGTCTTACGACGTAAAATTTACGATTAAACGTACGGGTCGTCGCTGATCGTAGCGGGATTATATAACTAGTTTCTTTTGGTTCTTGGTTCATATGGCTATAAGGAACAGGACCAAAATGGGAATGAAATTCGTTACGTTTCAGATGCTACATTTGAATATTATGCTATACAATGTGTGCTTGCTCATGTGTATTGTAATATTGTATGTGCTACATTATCATCATCATCTTGTATGTGTGTATAATATATATATATATATATATTCCATATGTTTTGTGCTTAATAATTAGTGCATTTGTTTTGCACTTTTGTGTATTACGTGCACTATATATGGTTCCCAACATCTTCATGTAATGAAAGTTGTGATCAATAAAATGGACTATGGTTTCATTCACATGATTTTTATTTTGGTGCCAGTTTGATTATATATATATATATATATATATTATATTTGTATCAAAATTCTATGCTACTACAAGATCAGCCTTTTAACTGTATTTAAAAAAGAAAAAAGAGGCCAATTTAGCAGTATGAAGAAAAGGCATTTACTTAGCATGCGTTTAATGCATAGGTTGAAACTGAATTTTTTAGATTTAAATTGAGTTGTCTGTTTAGTGAGGCGTTTGAAGTGCTGGAGTTAAAATGTGTAAAAACTTGAAATATGTTTGAAAAAATTATCAATATGGAATTTGTTTCATTCGACTCGAAATTCTATGTAATTTTAAAAAAAATCATCTCATTTGGATTCGTATATGTAAAATTATGAACTTTTAAAATTTGAGTTACAAAACTGACACCTAATTCCAAGATCATCCCGCCTTCCCGCAATTCGACATCCGCCACGGCCTTACTCTGAGTGCCTTCTCTTCTTTGGCTTCCCAACCACATTGTTCACAGTATGATACAACATGTTTTTTTCTTCATAAGCAATGACACCTCACACCTCATTTGTTAACCACATGTTTCTCTCATTGACAACGTTCATGTCGTTTCTTTAAAGTTCTAAATACTACATGTCGTATCTTTGAAGTTTTAAAAACTATATGTCGTTTCTGAACGTCCATGGAATATTTTTTCAAGGGTAAAACAAATAAATAAACATTGCATACACAGATATCTTCAAGTTTTTTCTTTTCCGCTTACGGCACAATATCATATATAATTAGCTCAATTTGAAGGTTATTTTTTAATTATGTAAGGACATAATTTTTTTTTAATTTAAATAGAGACATGACTTAAACTTTAGTCTATAATTAGCTCAATTTGAAGGTTATTTTTTTATTATGCAAGGACATAATTTTTTTTAATTTAAATAGAGACATGACTTAAACTTTAGTATTTGCGATCTCTCAATCTTTTCTATATTCAACATTTCAAAAACTGTAAAAATCCTCTTTGGGTTCCCAAAATGTCAAATTTATGTGATATATAAATCCAATAGCCTTCTTCATGTTTCTAATAATCTAGGTAAGTCATGTTGATTTTTTCCCCCCCTCTAAATTTGTTGGGTAGGTAAAATTTGATATTAGTCTACCAAATCAAGTCTCTCAACTATGATGTGTTAAAATAGTGGAGCCCAATTAATACCATGATACCACATATGCTGTTATGTGATTTCTTTTTTCATCTGTCAAAAGATGACATAGTCTAATATTGAAGCAAATCTTTCTAAATTTTTCATTATTATTCTTTTTTATAGATAGATAAATGCACTTTGATTCGGTCACAATTTTATTACAGTGACGTGAGAATTATATAATAGCCCTCGGTAATTTGCAAATAATAGACAAAAGTGCATGAAAAATGCACTTTTGTACGTGTAAAAACCGTATATGACACTTTTTACATAGAAAAGAGCGGTTAAAATGATAGACATTTGTCCGAGATTATTTGATACATACGGCACACAGTGCATTTTTGATATTTAGACTCTGAAATGGTACCAATTTCCCATCTTAGCCCTATAGTCATGGACCAAAAATTACAAGAAACTGATGATATTTCAGCAACAATCCATAGAATTAATTTATAATTTTTAGGTTGAAAGAACCATATCGATCGCTTGCGACAAGGTGGTGCCAGCTTTACATGTATTCGGCCAAACTGTCCAATCGCATGTGGTGCCCCAACAGCGATAGGGAACGCAGGGCTCGCCAATTCCAGCGCATCCGATGTTCTTACAAGTTCCCGAGCAATCGGTGATTCCCCGGTTGCGATCACATTTTAGGGTACCACAGCACAAATTGGCTAGGTCACAATATTCACCTAGCTCACTGCAATTGGGTTGTGGCTCCTTCGGCTTTCTGTTGGCATATTGTCATCAGGTTTTGCAATTGTATTTGAAACCAAGGACGTTGCCGCTACATGAACAACTTATATTACCCGCGCGCACCAGGTGTTGTGAGGTCATTTTCTTAGTACTTGCCATCTCTCAAGGTTTTTTTTTTTTTTTTTTTTTGGGCACTCTTCTTTTAATGTGTGTGTGCTTTCCTTCTAGCTCAAAATCATATGTATTTATAGCCACAATTTATCCATAGATCAAACTTATTAAAAAAAAAAAACCATAAATTGAAAAATGAAAGGTTTAGCAATAATTGAAAAACGACATACTTTAATTGCGATTTAATACTTTAAAACAAATCCCATAAAATATTGCTAAATACTACCATAATGATGAAGCATCAAATACTAATAATTAAATAATAGCCTCAAAATTAACATCAATCTCTTTTTTTGATTTCTGACTTTTGGTTTTAAATATCATGTAAGTGTGAATCTTTGTATTGTTATAGAAAGTCTTTTCATAAAAAATTGGACGGAAATGCATTATAAGAGGGCGAGTACCTTGAAATAAAAAATAAGAAAACAAAAAACAACTTAATGATGTCATAACAATATTAAATTAAGAAAAAAAATGAAAATTTAACGAAACTTAATGATAATCTAACAATTCATATTTGTTAGTAGATTATTATTATTATTATTTTTCATACCTTATCTTTAAATCTTTAAGATAACTATTAGCTTCTCAACCGGCTGCTTACATAATGCCACATTGGTCGACTAGAAAATACATTACAAATCCTACCCCTAATGAAGTTGACGCATATGAAAGTCCACTCCACAGAAGGATTAGATTTATCTAACCAAAATAAACATCCCAAGACAAACACCGTAAAATAAAACTAATTATTCACGATTACAATAATGAAGCATCATCATCACAAAATTAATCTAACCCAATTAAATCATTAAGATTAGATTGGATAATCCTAACGAAGTTGACATAAATGAAAGTCGATTCTAGATAAAGATTAGATTAAGCTAACCAATTAAATATTCCAACATAAATCCTGCAAAATAATGCTAATCACTACACTAATGAAGCATCATCATAAACATTTTTTTTTTAGAATCATCAACAAATTTCACCTAACCCGATTAAATCGTAAGATAATGCTAAAAAAATACGATAGTGAAGCATCATAATCAACAAAATTAACCTGACCCAAGTAAACCATAAGACAATGATAAATACTACAACAGCGTAGCATCAAATCCTTGTCCAAGACAAATTCTTTGTTCTCTTTGCAATAAACACTACCATCATAAGTGATTGCAGGCATACAATAATAGTAATATCATATATATTTCCACCCAAAAGTAGAAAGTTCGAGTCTTTCTACTCCCAAATAAATAAATTAATAAACCATCGTAAACCACCAACCAAAGCAAACCAACCTTATTATCAAAAAAAAAAAAAAAAGCAAACTAACCTAATTTTCTACGTGCATGATTTCTTCACCAGCACCAACCATGACATGTTAGCAACCATGGCGAGCCAGAGCAATAAAAGTTTTGAGACACAACTGGTGTTGAACAGAACCCACGTTCTCCTTTTTTTTTTTCTTTTTTTTCTTTTTTAATCTTAGGGGTAGGGGATTCAAACTTTATACATTTAGGTAGAGTTAGCTATGATATTATCGCTAAGCTATGTTTACAACCACCCTATGTTCTTGATCCATCCAAATTTAGTTTTAGAGACTTAAGAGAGACTATTGATCTTACTGAGACAATTGTGGTTAATTACCAACGTAGATAACGAAAGAAGGAAATATTGAGATCCCAGCCAACGTTTCAAATGTGCATGGCATCGACGATGACAAAGAGTCCAGATTTGTTGTCATCATTTTCTTATCATGTGGGTTGTCACTCTACTTCTTATTTGCGATGTCAGCTACATTTAAAAATCTGATAATATAAATAGGAATTAAATAATAAGAATAATTGAGGAATTAAGTGAGGAGTCAACATTTAATTAAAAGAATAACCAATGAGACAAGAAAATAGAGTAATAAATCTTAACTCGGTGACAAAAAGGGAGGAGGAGAGATGACATAAATTTAATAAGGAGATTAAGGTGGGCAGATATCCTTAATTTCTCAATTTCTCAAACCACTATGTTACATGAGATCTTCTTGTGTTGAGTCCAAAAAAAAAAAAAAAGGTGGGGTGAGTTAAAAAGAATACACTTTTAAAGGGTTGGTATTTGAATGTACCATTTCTATAAGAGAAGTTGGAAAAACACAATTTTAAGTGAACAAAAATGTTTTTTTTTTTTTTTTTTTTGGTTATATGAATATAATATGATTTAAAGAACACACAAAAAAGTGGTTTTGGTACCATTAATGGTATGATATGATTGTTAAGAAGGTTCTATTTGATGTTTTTACTTTTATGAGTTCCTAGATCGAAGAGAAAACTATACGTTGATAGCTTCTGTGAACCTGATATGTTAGTTGTTAAATTATAATACTAAAATTATCAAATTTAATATTAAAGTGAATAAAATTATAAGGAGGTATATACGACTCTCCACCTAATTTTCTCCTTTTGAGGGGAAAAAAAAAAGTGGATTAGGTGAATTTTGGACATTATATATATAACTAAAGGGATGTAGTTGACCTGCGTTGACTTTGCTGCCGTCTTTTTTTTTTCTTTTGTGCCCGCTGCTGCTTTTTTGTTTTTTTTTTTTTGCTGTTGTTGCCGCTGTTTTTTTTTTTTTTCCTTTTTTGCTGCTTTTTTTTTTTATATACTTTTGCTGTTGTTGCCGCTATTTTTTTTTTTTTTAACTTTTACTGCTACTACTGCTTTTTTTTTTTTTCCCTGCTGTTGTTGTTGTTTTTTACTAAAGGAATGTAAGTCGGTAAATAGGTTTTTTTTTTTTTTTTTTTTTACTTTTGCTGTTTTGCTTTACTGTTAAGTGAATGGTATTTTTTTAAACTTTTATTGATTTGCTACAATTGTTTTTTTTTTTTTTAACTTTTATTGCTTTGCTACAATAAAATGACGCAATATTTCACTGTTTAATAAACAATGATTTTTTTTAAAATTTTTGTTGCTTTTTTTGTTATACAGTTTTTTTTTTTTACAGTAATACACAGTAGTTGTTTTTTCTACATTAAACTACCGATTTTGCCCCTATCATATGTGCTGATTTTGGCTTATCTACAGTGAAATGACAGTTTTGTCCTCACATATTTTACTGTTTTATCTACATTGCAGATACTTTTTTGCCCCTCTGATTTAGTTGGTTTTTCTTAATCTACAGTGAGTTAACATTTTTACCCCTATTAAACAGAAATTGCCGGCTGTTCACACAGTATAATTACCGTTTTACGCCTCTTTTTTAGTTCATTTTCTTTTTCCTACAGTGTGTTGCCAGTTTTACCTCTATCTAGAGCTTGTTTTTTTTTTTTTCTTAAGATTATTTTTACCTTTTTTTTACGCTAAATTTTAGAAATTAGATTATGATCTATTGTTATATTATGTTTTTGCTTACTTTGTCTTTTTTTGATTTTTAAACGATTTTTTACTTTAAATTTTTTATCTTTATTTCGTTTTTTTGTGTTTTTTTTTTGTTTATTTTGTTCTATTTTTTAAATATCCTTTTTTAAAGGATTCTACATGCAATTTTTTTCCTTTTTTGTTTGTTTTATTTTATATTTTAACAATCATTTTTTTTTAAGTTTTTACATGTATATAACCTGATAAAAAAAATTATTTGTTTTTAAAAATAGTAAAAAAAGGAGAAAATGAGATATATATATATATTTTTTATTTTGTTATAATGTTTTTGTTAGGGTTAGTTTTTTTCGATTTTTTTGAGTTTAAAGATTTTTTTTTGTTTTTTGTTTCCTGCTTTAATATTGTTTTAATTTTTTCTTTAAATGAGTATAACTACATAAATTTTATTTCTTTTTTGCTTTTATTTTCGTTTTTATTATTGTTAGTACTATTATCATTTTAATTTTACATCTTCACTGTTGGGAGAAATTTTGAGAAGAATAATACTTATTATAATTATAACATTTATCTTAACCAACTATTTTTATCATATAATACTTAATTTTTTTATTTATTTTTTTCCTTTCATGTACAATGCACGGATATTAAACTCATTCTTACTAAAAGAATAGAAAAATGTTAATCCTTTCCCCGAGATAATCCACCGAAAAAGTTAAGGGCCATTCTATAATTTTTTTTGCAGTGCAATAAAGTTACATGCATCTATTTTTTATTGATATAAAGTGGTGTTTCCATGGATTTGCCTTGGTATTGTGTTTACGGTCGTTTTGAATAATCCGAGTTTGATTTATGTTCATATAATGCATATAGCTTTGGTAAGTAGTTGGGCCGGTTCGATGACTCTTTGTAACTTAGTTGTGTTTGATCCCTCCCTGTTCGTGATCTACATGCTTTGATATTCAAAGTGAAACCATGCTAGGTTCAATCATGAGAGGGGTAACCATCCCCTCTCTTGCTGTCTTTACATCCACCTATGTTGTATGGTTAGGGATGAACCGCAACATGCGCTCGCTACTTGTTATAAGCGATAGTACACCTAAATTACACAAAGGTGTGAGACCATGTTGGGCTTACAGAAGACTTATGGGCCAGAGTTACAACACTACCACGACAAAGGCCCATCTGCATCCGGACATATAAAAGATAAGTCTAATATGTGAAACTTCTTCTTTGTAACCAAACCGCCAAAATCCTGGTTCTTGTTATCGTGAACACAGTATCTGCAGTATGTCCATTTCGACCGCGCTAACTCTTTTTTCTAACACAACAGTTTCTTCTCAAAATCAAGGTCTTTTATCTTATGACATCACCATTTTCTGTATCTTTTTCTCTTTTCTTTTCTACTGAGATGATATAAATTTTGTGCTGGCTTTAAAGCTAGAGTGAAAATAAGGAGCAACAGTATAGCACTTCAAAATGTCAGAAACCTCGTAAGAACTGTGGGAGTTTCTTCAATTTCGTCTTCTCCGGTGGAATCTCTTCAAAAGGGCAACTGGGTCAAGCTCATTTGTGGTGCAAGCTTTGAGGTAAGCTTCAAAAAATCTTAAACCCATTTTGAGTTTTTTCTTTTTTCATTTTTTTTATTTTTTAAGACTGAAATTTTCCTGTATTGTTCTCTTAGGATGTGGTTGATATCAGAAATCTCTCTCTTGTTTACACTCTTGCTGGAGGTGAGAAAGCTCTTCAATATGCATTAATCTGTATATATTTACACGCACACACATGTATGTATATTTGTGTATTTATGTACATCTTATTTGAGTGTGAATAAAATGGTGGTGGGGCAGTGGATTGTATAGATTGTGCTGCAGAAGCATCAGTTGTGAGTGCGGTGAACGAGGGAATAGAAGCAGCCATAGAGATCTCTTCTCTCCCAAGGCCTTGGGTCATGATAAGCGTTAATGATGATGAAGATCTTCATTTTCGCAAGGCTGGTAACTCTCTGAATAGTTTTCTTATATTAGTGTTTTTTTTTTTTTTTTTTTTTTTGGGGTGTGGAATATCTTTTATTAGATATGTGGTTAAACAAAGAAAAAGAAAAGATTTTATATTTTCTTTGTTTTGTCTTCTATAATACTGTTTTGTCTTCTATTATAATTAGAGAACATGTACTCGGGGCCTTTTTTGCAACTTTTTTGATGTCATGGGTTTGTAGTAAATTTGAATATTTGAGACTTTAGTTTAGTACAGAATTATTTAAATCACTTGGGAAAGTTCATGTCTTTATTCAAGTTGAGTACAAAACTTCTACGGGCCGGATGATTTCTTGTCATATTTTATGTTAGCGTACGAGATTAATTCATGGCATGACTCTTATAGTTATATCTAAGTCATGATATGGTTTTTAATTATCAGCTTGAGAATAAGCTTATTTTCCTCCCAAAACCAACTTAGGCTAAGATTGAACAACAAAAAATGAGTTATGAGTTTATTCGTTTCTTAACAGAATTTGATCCTGAGGATTGTCCTGCTGACTGTTCAAGGCCTTGTCAAACGGTTTGTCCAGCTAATGCAATATTTTTTCAAGATAGAAATTCAACATCACAAATATCCTTTGGCGCCAATTCACAAGTAGGATTTGAGGTTTGTTATTTTTTTTTTTATTATTATTATTTTTTTTAAATGGCTTCATCATTAGAAAAGTTTAAAATTTATGGTCAAATTCGAAATGCGGTAAAAAAATGCAGGGTGGAGTTCTAACCGAGCGCTGTTATGGATGTGGTCGTTGCTTTCCTATTTGTCCATATGACAAAATAAGTAAATGTTCATGTTATGTTGCCTGTGTTCCCTTTTTACTGTCTCCTTTTCTGTAGTTCATAGAAATTCTCACCCTTTTCACAACCGAAAACAAGTTTGGCATTCACTCCTCGCTTCGTTTTCTTCTTGTTGTTATCATTATTTTGGCTCATGTTCAACTTGAACAAAAATTGTGAAAATTGATTTAGATGTGGTTACATACATAAGAGATGCTAATGCTACGGCCGAGCTTATTAAAAGAGATGATGTTGATGCTTTGGAGATCCACACCAGTGCAAGGTACAGTTTTTATTATCTTACTCATGGAAACTAGTTGGTTAACAAAACAGACATACCGCTATTGAAGCATCAATACTTGTATCTGAACTAAGTGGTGATCTATTTAGGCAGACTTCTCCGTTTAAACAACTTTGGGATGGTTTGCAAGATTCAATTAGACATCTCAGATTAGTGGCAGTAAGTGTGGCTCCTACCCTTTTTGTTCAAGTACTCAAATGCTTCGAGGCACCGCCAGTGCTAAGCACTATAATTGAAGGCCTTATATGTAGGTTCCGTGTTATGGGACCACCTACTTTCTATTACCAAGTGGTGCTGAGCACTGGTGGAATTATTTGCGGAGTTCCTAAGATTTTTTTTTTTTTTTTTTTTGGGTTATTTCCAGGTTAGTTTACCTGATATTGGCGAGGCAACTATTACTTCGATGAATTCAATGTATTCGATTATGGAACCTCATCTACATTGCTTAAATCTGTGGCAGGTTGGCCTTCAGTTTTCTGAAACATAGGAATATTGTTGAATGATTTCCAGTAGTCTACTGGAATTCTATCCGTTTCACATTATCGGTGTCAGTTTGGTACTGGCTTTAGAGGCCTAAAAGTCATTTGCACATAACATGATGCAAGTTGCGTGTTTGCTGCATAAGAAAATTTTGCAGTTATTCAGTCTCCTTTTGCATTAGTAAACTAAACGTAGAACTTATTTCAAAGAGCACTGCAAAACAATCCTAAATCAAGCCATGGCATTGTGAACTACAGTTGGATGGCCGCCCAATGAGCGGAGATATTGGCGGAGGTGCAACTAGGGCATCCATTGCTTTCGCACTTCGCTTGGCTGCTGCTCAAGGGAGACCTAATGGTTTGTGTGGACGTGCTTACCTTTTCCATGAATATTGTAATTTTTCTCTTCAGACAAGGCTTTGTCCAAATCATTTCCTTGACATTTCAGGTTTTCTTCAACTGGCGGGTGGCACTAATGCTCACACAGTTGACGGGTTGACAAAAGTCGGGCTTTTTCGGACATCATCCTCTTCCAGTATGGTTGCCCCTCTCAGTCACTTCATTTCTGCCTACATTCTAGTACATTTCCTGTTTCGGTTTTTTCTCATATTCTCTTTTCCATTTTATAAGAGAACTCGAGAGATGAAAAACTAAAGGTTGGTTCATCTAATCCTCCGAATGCTTCAATTGCCGGTGTTGCATATGGTGGCTATGCAAGAAAGGTTAGTCTTGTTGCCAAATATATGGAGTTCTGTATATATTTTCAATTCTTTGCTGGGTATCAAGGTTACAATTTTCATAACTTTGTTGTTCAGATCGTTGGGAGAGTCTTAAGTACTATGCAATCGCACCACAGTGCCGTTCGCATCGAAGAACACCCGGAGCATCTTCTGCAAGCGCTTAGAGAAGCCCTTGCTTTAGTTGGAACTGTGAAATGTTATGATCCGTCACCATTCCTTTTACAATAGCTTTGGTTCAAAATTGGCATTTTCTTTTCAGGGCAGGGCATATGCGAACATCAAAAATTGCAGAAGCATATGTAAATACAATAAATTATAAAATAACTTTTTGAAAATGTCCATATAATCTTTTTATAATCCCCTTTTTTTTTATTTAACGAATTTACAAAGTTGAGAAGATGAGTATTTGATCAGAGAAGTTTATCTAAAAAAGTGCTTCTTTTATGGTTTTTTATTTTATTTTTTATGGTTATAATCTTCTTTTTTTTTTTTTTTTTTTTTTTTTGTATGCATTGTTTTATTTGATATTCTACAAGAAATTAACATACAAAAAACAGGGCCGAATCAAATGGCTAAACAATCAGCAGCTAAAGCATTTATTACCCCTGGGCTAAGTCTAAAATATGAAGCATTGCTAGTGGTTTCTCAATACAATACTTCAGGAGACGCAAAATTCTGTCCTCTCAAGTGAAATACACTAAAAAGGCACACACAGGAAAAGGGTTAACGTCCGAAAGTGTCGTCATTTTTCTCATACGGACTTCTTCAGCAGTTCTTCAGATGGAATCTCTAATGTTGCCCCTGCATGCTCTTCATCCGGCTTCACTTCTGTAGCAGTTAACAATGGTATATTTACGTAAGGAACTAAGAGCGTATGACATTCGTAACCCAATTACTAAATTTAGCCAGAATTTTAACAAATATGGGCTACAAAAATGAAATGCAATTCAGGACTTCGTATGGGAAGGAAATAGGAATTACCATAACCACCACGATCATTGAGCTTGGCTTGCACGATCATGTTGGTGATGAAATGAGAGGCCTCACGAGCCTCTTCAAGATGTCTCTGAACTTCCTCCTTTGATGTCACGTGCCGGTTCTCTTCAAATTTGCGGCGGATCTCGGCAGCTGACTGCGTCTGCATGAAGGAATCACCAGCAAAGGTCTTCCTAGTCGCTCTTAGAAGTGCTCTGTAAGCACTCAACACCTCCACACTCCCCATCTCAACAGGTCTGCGATTCGTTTAGCTGCTCTACACTTTGGCTTCTTTTAGTTAGGCGAAGTATTGTACCGCATCAGGCCTGCACAGCATGCAACGCATGGACAATGCACAAGTAGCCCCAGTAGCAAGCTATTGTGGTGGGCCCTGGTGAGAGGGAAATGGAATTTATAGACCATTCTTTTGATACCCAAAGTTTCAATCGAAAGTCGTTCAAATTTATAGCTACTTTTTAGTTGGATCAAGCATAAGACCTCATCTACATGGTAAAGAAAAACAAAAACACAAAACAAAACTGTAAGAGTCATCTAATCCAACCAACTACTTTTGTACCAGTGTAATTCTTGGCATGTTAAGTAGATCTATGTTGCTCAGAGAAATTGATGGGCATTGTCACTGACTCACTTTCAACAACTATATAGCTGCAACTCCTTGCTTGTTTTCTCTTGAATTCTTAAAAATACAAAGAGATGAATAACATGTTTCTTCCTTTTTTTTAATTCAGTTTATGCCAAATGGCCCAAGTTTGCCCCACGTGAACAAACTTGAAAAGAACATATAGATCCAAGCGCGACTCTCTCTCTCCCTTCTACATATATATATATATATATATAAATATGTATATAACAAGATCCCTCTATCTGAACAACGTTTACTTTTTTGGGGCTTTGGTTAGGTAATCAAAGAGCAATTGGGAGTCGGGAGTTGGGAGTTGGGACTACACTTTCTGTAGGCAGGTTCTATTATAGAGATCGGTTTGTAATGGCATATAAATTTGGGTGCCAAAGTATTACTGTTGAATTCATCTCCTTAGGTCAGAGAACACACTCCCTAGCTAAATAACTAAAGTGAAAATAAGGAAAACAAAATTAGTCAATTTTCAACTAGTCAAACAATCAGCACCATAAATCAGTCTCATTTGCTTTGCAAAGTTAGCAAATACTTAAGTCTTGAAATCCATAATTTCCAAAAACAGTCTTAAAAGCAAAATCCTTTAGTCACTGCTCTCCCTTGAGGAAAAACATGCAGCCTAAACTCAACCAAAAAATTGTTAACAAATAATTCAAAGTAAATTTCTCGGCTAAATGCTTAATTTGGATATGGACTATCTAATGTGTTAAACAAGTTTAAGGTCATGGACTCAGACAATTAAAGAGTCAATTTCTCAAACTCAATGAAAAGTATTCGCAGAATTTTAAGCAGTGAGTTAATTAATTTATTTTAGGACCCAAAAAGACATTCTTTGTTGCTTCAGTGAATTAACCATAAACCTAAGGCACATAATAATGGAATCTTCAGGTTCTGTACTTATGAATGCCAAATGTTCTTGAATTGACTGACCCGTTAGAATTAATACCCAACACTGACGAGATAAAGTTTTTAGCTTTTATCTCCAAATCTACAGTTTGAATATTTGGTGGTAAGATGGAGGGGAAAAGAGTTTGGTTTAGTTTTGACTAAGAGTGCACGGGGAGGGACTTGGGCCATTAACGGGCAGTTTAAGTGGTTTTTTTAACATTGCAAGCCATAACTGCCCAAAAGTTTAGGCGGCTTGGGCTGTTTCATTCATGAGCAACTTGGGTATTGAACCTATCTTGGGTAAAACTAACAGATGTTTCTCCTCCAATAGACATCCTAATCATACGTTTTTCTTACCCCAAATGTAGTTCACCATTCATGGTAGCTGCCCATAAACTTCGTATGGGTTATTAAGAACTTGGGTTTTCCTTTCTTGTCGTTATGTTTTCAGACATAATGAGAGACAAAGTTTCTTAAGACCGACAATTCACGGTTGTAAGGGAATAGTTTCTTGGTTCTTCTGTAAGACTACATAAAATATAGCTCCAAATGCCAGTACTTTGAAAATATGACCTAACGATTTTTCTTTTTAAGGGTAAAGAAAAAAAAATGACCTAACAAAAAATCTCATTTGTATAATGACTTCTGGAAAGGTCCTCTCAATGCTCTAACGCCCACACCGGATATGGACCGAACTGTCTCACGACATTCTGAACCCAGCTCACCTACCGCTTTAATGGGCGAACAGCCCAACCCTTGGAACATACTACAGCCCCAGGTGGCGAAGAGCTTTTTACTTCTACAGAATAACTTCGGCGCGCCTTGCAACACGCTCGCTATAAAAAATTAAAAACGGCCATTTTGCTAGTTTCACTTCCTAAAGTTATCATTCTAACAAATTCCTCTCCAAATGCTTTGTATTTGAAATATTGAAAAGACAGATCCCGTATGTTTCATTTTACATTTCCGTGTATATCAGTTAGAGACTATACCTAAATCTTCAAACTAATTGACATAAACAATAAAAATCAAACCTATGATTTGAATTTGATCATTCATAAACGCAATTCAAACTAAGCAAATTGATGCAAAATTACAGTCCAAAATCAACATCATTATTCAGAAGTACAAATTCCAATTTTAAAAAAAAAAAAAAAACATTCAAATTCCAAAATCGAAGGTCCGTCCAAAATGCTAAAGAAACATTCAAAATCTAAAAATTCAGACTTGAAGTTCAGAGAACAAAGGAAACAAAAAACGAGAAGAAAATTTTGGGTACCTCTGAAACTTCTGGTGAGAAGGGAAACTCCGGTGTTGTCCCTCTAGTGTGGGCGGCTAACGGCGGTGCGGAGAAGAGGAGCAGCGACGAGAGAGAATTGGGAAAATAATCGATATAAAATATAATTAGGGAGCTAAAATATATACGACAGTGTGGTCTGTGTTCATTTCTGTTATTATTATTATTATTATTTTAATTGTAGGTAAAGAAACTACGACAGTGTGTTTAAGATAGAGCCTTTAATGTTCAAAACATTCAGGTTGCATGGCATCTCTCAAACGGTGGATCCCACGTGATTCTTATTATATCGGTCCCATTATTTTTTGAGAGATTCTAAGTTTAATGCTGTTAAGTTGAATAATAATACTTTTTAAGGTCACATATTTTATTTTATTAAAGAGTAATTGATTTAAATAGTTTTTGAATTCTTCTAAATATGACGGTTTGGTCCTTTTTTTTTTTTTTTTTTACCGAGATGATCATAAACTCTTATTTTTTTGCCGTTATGACCCTTTCCGTTCAAATCCGTTAACTTATAAATGCATTTTAGTAATCTAACAGTAATTAATTTAACAAAAATAAAAAAATAAAAAAAGCATCCTCTCATTTCTCTCTCTCCTCTCTCTCTCTTTCTTATTTTCTCAAAACTCAGTTCGAGAGGGGGAGGGGGAGGGGGGGGGGGCAGGCGATCTGCAATGGAGAAAGGGGGCATGAGTTTAGCGGCAGCGGCGGTGCGGGGGGAAGCCAACCCAGATCGAGCCAACACCCAGAGCACAAAAGGGTTGTTTGGGGGGCGGGGGGGGGGGGGAGACATAGATCCCGAATTGGGGAAGGGGGGCAAATAGAGGCAGGAGGGGGGACTCAGTCCCGGGGTGAGGGCTAACAACGACGAGAGGGGGGGGGATCCAATCGCGGAGTAGGGGGCGAACAGAGGCGGAAGGGGGGGACCCCGTCGTAGGGAGGGGGGTAAACGACGGTGGGAGGGGGGTGGGGGTAGAGGCCGAACGGCAGCGAGAAGGGCAGACCGAGAGAGATAGGGGGAAGGGGTAGGCGAAAACAGGGGGGGGGAGGAGAGAAGGGAAGGTATTTTAGTATAAAAATTAATCATTTTAGTAAGATTCCGTTAGAAATTTAACGGATGTGGACGGAAAAGACCAAACCATCATATTTTTAGAGAGTTTAAGGTTAGCACAGCAAAAAAGAAAGGAAAAAAAAAAAGAATATGGACCAAAGTGTCACCTTTTAAAGAATTCATGAACCATTTAAACCAATTACTCTTTATTAAATTATAAAATATAGAAGGAAAAAAGCACGCACACACACATTAGGATGATAGGACAGTTTTAAATAACTCTTTAAAACTTTAATATGTAATCACCCCTCCACTTGACGAGTGATTCTAATGTGTACCACCTATAACAAATAGGACGAAACAAAGCGAAATACTTCAGTTATAGATATTTTTGTGTGATCCTAATTTTCTTACATTTCTCCTTTTAATTTACCATTGAAAACTTTTAATTACATATATATTTGAACTTTAAACATACATACTTTATAAACCTTTTAGATGATATCTTAAATTTTGACTTTCAGTATACTGATAGTTTTAGACTTAAAATCTCAATAAAAGGAAAAATTGTTAGAAAATATGGAGTATAAACAACGAACAAGTTCAATATAAGAAAAATAAAATGTTATACAGAAACGAAAATTACTACAACCGGAATTTCAACCTTAACTCAAATGTAACAACATGAAGATAAAGAACATCGAGGCACGTGTACAACACGCTTTCCTTAAAACAGATTCGCCTCTATGTAAAGTACACGAGGTTTCAACGAATGTCTATTTCCCGAGATACAATGATGAACAACGATAGTCTAGCGCGATCGAAAACTGCTTCCAGAGAACTTGAAACCAAAGCATTCCCTCTATTACCAAAAACAACAAAAACGACTACAAGAGAAAACCGCAAGAACAAAGAATGGCAAGAGAGAAAGTGAACTTGTGTTATGTGTTCAAGTGTGTGTCAGCTTGTGGAGGTCTTCTTTTATAAGCTTCAAGAGGAGGTGTTACAAAACCAAAATTAAGAGTTTTTAATCCGGATTAATGAGAAATTGCAATCCATTTATATTATACAACCATTCATCTTCAAAACTTAATTAATGCACCACTAATGCTCATATTAAGTCCAGGAATATCAATAGATGAAGTTGTTGATATTCTGAATTTAATAAAAAATAAATTTTGAATTTTGTTGGAATTTGAATTTTGTTGGAAAAACAAAATAAAAATTCCAAAACAAAGCATGTGCAAGATTGAGCCCCAAACCCACCGGGGTCGTGATTTGTTCCCTCCTTGTGCATAAGAGAGCTCTTAGGTTCATTATCTTATCCAAGACCGCAAGTGCAATCACTTATAATATTCATCAAGTCTCTATGTCTAAGTAATGTGAGACTTTACATTCTTAGCAATTTTACCAACAAATTCCAATACTAATGGGCACACTTTGAGCATCAATTTCTCATTCACCCGATTATCATTTTGAGCGTATAAATATACGATTTTGATCACTTTGCGACGGAGAACGTTTATCCACCAAGATCCATTATTTTTATAAAATGAGTCCTACTCAAATTTTAACTTCAAAATGGCTCCTCAAAATGGTTTTTTCCAACAAAAATCAACTATACCATTATATAGATTCATAATGTCATAGATTCTAAACTTTAAAAAGTGAATAAAACTTGATTAGAGGCTTGGTTCGTTATGAAGAAGAAATGAAAGATATAAATAGATTATAAAAAATATAAAAGAATTAATAAGAGTTCTACTAAAATCTACACACACACGCATATATATATATAGGTAATTACACTATTATTTTACTTCATTATTTTTGTTTCGTATTGACCATGATCTTGGGAATGGATCAACCTCAATGTATTGGGGATACAAATTCTAAGGAAGAAAAAAAAAAAAAACCTTAAAATTATGATTTTCTCACAAATCTAATGCAATTAATATTACCTCTAAATACGACGTCTCTCCTTTTATTTTAGAATTTTAATTATAAAAAAATAGTCTAAAATCAATATTAAATTATACTTGTAATCACTTAACTATAAGGTCCCCATTCCCCTTTTTCTTTCTTGAATCACGTGAGCAATAGATGTATCCTTTATTTATTTAATGTGACCCTCAAACAACCTTTCAGTCAACTAATTGACAGCATTCTTTGACAATAACTGGTAATATTGATAAGTATAAATAATTTATGATTAATGATGCATAATAAGGTCCTTTGAAAAAAGTATTAATAATCTCTGATTAATGATGCATAATAATTAATAAGGCCCTATCAGTGGGATTCAAAATGTCTCCGTTCATCCATAAACAAATTCATGTGATGCTTTAATGCCCTTAAACAGGTACCCAAATAAACTCAAATTTGGTTAAGTTCTGATCTTCTGTTCCATAAAACGTGTTCTTTCAATTTATTTATTTTAATTTTTTGAAGGTACTCCACTTTATTGTTTGTATAAGGCACAAAAATGAAAACAAGAAAAAACTTGATAATATAATTAATCTGCCTTCATCGAACCACCAAAAAAATTAAATTTTTAAACAAAACACTTAATGGACCTTGTCAATTCATTTGCTCTGCCCAATTTGTATAAATATTTGAACTAGATTTGGTGGGGTGCGCCAGGCCCGTGCAGTAGTGCAACACATGGGCGACGCGCGAAAGGCCCTGGTAGCAAGCTACCGTGGTGGGCCCTCTCCCTCAAAAAATTAATTTAATATCATGTGGGCCATTGACCTACGTATCAGATATTAAACTGATAAGAACAGATACTACACTTGATCTTAGCCAAAAGGCCGAGAAAGGTATGACTTCTCCATAGAATGAGCCGCCCTTTTATAGCCCACTCTTCACTTCTCTCTTTCTTACGCCGCCGATGTGGGACAATTTGATCCTTTCGTGTTGCACTTCTTTGGTGCCTGTTTTATTCAAAGTCGTGCCATTTTATGCGCATTTTGAGGCTCGCAAGAGCAATTACAGCTTCTTCAAGACGCATTAAATAATTTCGGAGACATAAAAAGGGATTTATTTTTATGTTTAATGGATTAATGTTCTGTATAATTAGTTCTTATTCTCCATCATTTGGGGTATATTTATGTTGTGTTGGGTCAAGTTTTTTGTTCAAGAATTTATAGGTGGGAGGGAAATGGGAACTATAATTTGAGGTTTCTCTTTTGAACCTCAAAGTCTCAATTGAAGGTAATTGAGATTTATATCTAACTTTTTAGTTGGGTCAAACACAAGACTCATCTACATCTCATCACAAAAAAAAACAAACAAACATAAAATATACATAAGACATATCTAACTCATCCAACCAACTACTTTTGTAGCAAGTATTGTTATTGGCTAGTTAAATTGAGAAATAATGCTCAAAATATTCAGAGAAACTGATGGGCACGGTCACTTTCGACAACTATTGTCGCAAATGCAATCCCTTGTTTTGTTTCTCTTTAATTGTTATAGAAGACACAATATACAAATCTATATGGAATATATAGAAGTGCGAATGTGGTGTAACTTTTTTGTTCTTCAACTTCTTGCTTGCATGCTTATACACTTCAAAGCTTGCTTATGTTTCAACATCCTTACTTGTTTACGATGTTTCTTTTTTAAATCTTGTTTTAATTGTTTATCATCTAAATATTTATAAAAAAAAATCAAATATATATAAAAATTTCTATATATATTCTTATATATATATATATTCCTCAATTATGTTAAAATATTATTTTTCAAATGTGACCCTAATAATACTTTTTTTTTAACTCTCCCACTAACAAAATAAATATTTCTCAATAATGTTTAGACTATTATTCAAAAATATATATGAAATTAGTTTTCAATTTGAAAAAAAAAATATTAATGTTTGCATCTCTATATTTGAAGATGTAGAACTATACATGTTCATGAAGTCAACTCACATTACAAGTTGAGTTATTAGCATATTTACTTTTATATTTTCATTATTTAATTTCACTTGAACAATTGTAAATTTAAAAAAAATCATTTGGATGAAAAAACAAAATTTGTTACCAAATGGGCATGCCTTAGCATGCCCCTCATGCTAGTAAGTAAAGAAGATTAGAGTTTCTTCCTCTTTTTTTTTTTTTTTTTATTTTTTTTTTTTAAATAACTTCTATGTCAAATGAAATGACTAATAATCATTTGGACCATACAACGACTCTTAACCAATAGCAAAGATAGTGTATACTTTAAGTTTGCCCCCACATGAAGAAACTTGAAAAAAACACATAGATCCAAGTCTTCTATTTTACCCTCTCCCCCTCTATGTGTATATTTGTACATGTACGTGTATATGTAATAATGTAATGTGTGTATTTATAGTGAAATGGAAATAACACATGAACATACTTCAAAATAACATAAGTCTTCTATTGTAACCTCTCTCTCTCTCTCTCTATATATATATATATATATATTTTTTTTTTTTTTTGAATATTCTCTCTCTCCCTCTCCCTCTCTCTCTCTCTCTACACACACACACACACACACACACACACACACACACACACATACATACATCTATGTATCTGTAATATGTAGTTAGGCAATCAAAAAACAGTTGGGGTGTTCGGATAACACTTGCTGTTGGACAGATTCTGAGTATGACCGCTGAATTCATCTCCTTAACTCAAGTCAGAGAACACACTCTCTGACTAAACAACTATAAATAGGGTTAAAAAGTTCATCAAATATAAACTATATGGTTAAAAAAAAAAAAAACTAATCCATTTTCAATTAAGTAATCTATCAGTACCATAATCAGTTTTTTTTTTTTTTTTTTTTTTTTTTTTTTTTTTAATATTGAATTCTTAAATCTATGACTAATCTCCAAAAAAAAAAGTTTTAAACCCTTTAGTGGCCAAGGTTTGCACAAGTTTCTCAAGAAAAAACATATATATACATATTGTATAATGTATATGTATATGCAGCTTAAACTCATTAAAAACATAGTGCATGATTATTGTTAACAAATAATGTAACTTTGATTTCTGGCTATAAATGCCTATTTTTGATTTGGCCCCATCCAATGTGTTAAACATGTTTAAGGTCATTGACTGAGACAACTGAAAATAGCCAGGTTATCAAATTGAACGAAAAGTAGTTGCAGAATGTGAAGTGGTGAATTAATATATTTTAGATCCCAAAAAAAAAAAAAAAACCCCATTATTTGTTTAGTGAATGTTAAACCATTAAATTTAAGGCATATAAATATTAATGAAGTCTTCAGGTTCTGGTACTTATGAATGCCAAATGTGCTTGAATTGACTAACCAATTATAATTAATACACAACACTGACGAGATATAATTTAGCCTTTATCTCCCAATCCAAGTTTGAATATTTGGTGGTTAAAGTGGAGGGGAAAGAGAGAGAGAAAGGAGTTTGGCTCAATTTTGACTACGTGTATATATGATCATGGGAATAGGTCAACCTCAGCAGCCTTATAACTAATGTATATATAGCAATGAGAATTCTAGTTGGAGATAATATATATATATATATATATATATTGATGGGGTGTTGTTTTGAATCATAAGAGCGGCATTAAAAAATGTAAGTTTTGCATATATTTTTAATTTGATATGGTTATAATCGGTTCAAAAACATAAAAATATCCATAGAGATATTTTCCAACTGCAAACACAAATTCATCAAATGAGAAAGCAAAAACAAAAAAGCCAAAACAAACCTTAAATATTCTAATGTTCACATCAAATTAATCACTACCACAATCAATATTTACCTCCAAATGTGAGGTTTTTATTCCTCCTATTGACTCTTCTATCATTTGGGCCATAAATATATCCTCCGATTGAAAAAAAAAAAAAAAAAGTTGAACCTCAAACATCCTTTCACTCAATTAATTGATAGTATTTTTTTATTAGGGAAAATTGCCTTTTTTTTTTTTTTTTCTTCTGTTTGTTTTGGGAATAATATTTATAGTATTAATGATGAGTATGATATAATGTACAATTAAGGATGTCATATGATGAGGCCCCTAATTCCTATCTACGTGGTTTCAAAAAGTCTAAGTTCATCCGTGACCATATTCAATTTATTCGTTAGTTCTTGTGATGCTTCAATGCCCTTCAAGAAGTACTAAGTTGAAATTCTGATCTTTTGTGAAAATTTGGGATTTTTTTTTTTTTTTTAAGAAACTATCAAAAAATGCTTTTCACATTTTGTTGTGTATCATGAGGCCAAAAACTGCGTTTATATTAGAAATATATATGTGTGTATATATATATATATATATATATATGAGGGTGTTAGGTGTGACACATTTGAATACAAGGTACTTGTACAAGTGGGCTTGGCATATAGGAAAAGCCAAAATAATTTCCACAAGGGGATTCCAAAGAATTTTTTTTTTTTGGTTAATCTTGCAATTTTTTATGGAAAGGGATATTATTATTAAAAATTGGACGAACTAATTAAAGATCGCCTAACGTTAGCACAAACTCAAAAGTAATAACATATTCACGTTGTGAGAAGAGGGGACAGATAAAAAATTGAAAACAATTATTCTAAGAATCAAAATTGTAAATTTCACGAGATGTATTCTCAATTTGTGTAATAATTTTCTATAGTTGTGTGGCATTAAGTTTGATGCAGTGGCTTAAGTTTGAATCCCATGCAAGACTTTTGAAAAAAAAAAGAAAGTATTTTTCTGAAAATTTTAGCTCCAAAGATCTTCACGGGGATACGCCCGTGATAATTTATTATTTTCCAATTCTTCCTTTTTGAAAAAGCAAAATAAATTACTACAGGCAAATACAAAAATACATACATGTAAATACATATAATACTTCAAAAATGTGGTGCCTCTTATATTACTACAGGCAAATACATACATACATATAATACTCGGAGGAAAAAAAAATACATACATGTAATACACATATATATATATATATGCACAATATATAAACATATTTGGAGGTACCCTCTTTAATTTGAGCTGTAAATTTTTTATTTCTTTAACGACATATATATAATACAAATTGTGTTTGACACACAGCCAAGTTGACTGCTGGCACTTTTTATTTTATTATTGTTACTTTCGTCACATGGAAAATGAAGTCTGAAATTGTATACTAATATGCTTCCTCAACTTTGTTGGTTTGGATGATGTAGTTTGACCAGTTGGAATGTCCAGTTTCTTTGCATTAGCACTCAGATTCAGATATGTTAAAAAAAATACAAAAAAAAAAAAAAAAAAAAAAAAAAAAAACTCTGTCCTAGTACGTGCATTATAAATAAAAATTTACATGTGAAATTCAACCCCATTACCGAAGACTAGTTCAGCTATAAATGGCAACTCAATCTCTTTACCAAAGAAAATGCCCATGAGATGATTGTGGAGGGGGAAAAAAAAAAAAGGGACTAAATTGCCAAATTTGATAAACTCAGTAAGCTAAAATAATGAGAATAATATAGTAGAGTTTGAGAAAAGGAATTAAATTAAAAAAACTTTTTATGATTTTTTATTATACTACTGGGGTCTTTTTTTTTTTTTTTTTTGAGTTACTATGGGGTTTCGAACTTTAAAATAATAAATTATGGGGGTGTTTGGTGTGTAAGTTTGAGTTGAAATTGATAAGTTTAAATAGTAAATTTTGTTGACTTTTCAGAAAAGACAAAAAACTTTTTGAGAAAAAGACAAAAACTTTTGGGGAAAAAGACAAAAAAAAGTTTAAACAGGACCGGTTCCCAAAGTTTAAATATTTGAAATTATCGTTAGATAATACATGCAATTACAAATTGTTACATTATTTTTAGATTCTGTTTTGTTTTTATTTTTTATTTTATTTTTTATGAGATTATGTTAGTTGTATATTTTTTTTCTTTTGATATTAACGTTGATTGATTTAACATTCAAAATAGATGTAAACGGTAGCTCTCAATAGTATTAATAAAAATAATTAATTATATAATCTAACACAAAGATAATAATAATTAACCTCGTTTGGCGTTCGAGTTTAAACTCAAAATTTTTATCTCAGTTTTTATCTTTTTCTGAAATTTTTTGTCTTTTTCTGAAAAAGTTTTTGTCTTTTCTGAAAATCAACAAAAATTGTCAATTCAAACTTAAAATTTTTAACTCAAACTCATTCACTAAACGGATCCTAATTAATTGAAAAATTGAAGTTGAATTTTCTTTGTTTTAAAACTTACCCTCAAGACGGAAAAAAAAAAAAAAAAGGAATGATATGGAAAAATTATATATGCATGTGATAGAAGAAATGTTACTGATGTTAATGTCCGAAAAGATAGTAATTGGGAATGGGATGTCCGAGAAGATATTGATGTTATATGCATTGATAGAATTAATGACATCTGTTTGGACACGTGTAATTGGAAATAAGACTTATAAGACTTTGCATTAAAAAAAAAAAAAAAAGAAGAAGACGAAATAAATAAATAAATAAAAATTTAAGATCCATTAGGACACCATTAAACAAAGTCGCAACCAAGGAACTTGAATAGCACACGTGCGGTCAGTGTGAATCTCGTCTCTTGATTTTTTTTTTTTTTGGGGGAAATTGGGCGGGTCATTTTGTAAATTATTTGGGTTTGAGTTAAAAATGATAGTGCATGATTATGATATAATTACATATTAGCCCTGAAGATTTGAAGATTGCATCAATTTGACCATTTCATTGTCAAACAAAATCTGGAGGCTAGTTTTGAATTGTTAAAGAATCTAAAGTATTTAGGCGTTTGGTAAATTCTATTTTTGCTTAGCAAATTCCAAAAAGCAAGTAAGGTTGTTTTTACACTGTTGTTTCAACTATCATTGTGTAATTATATTAAAACATCCTCAATAAATAAACATAATTTTTTTCTATCCATTTTATCTTCCTTTATAACACATAACAAATTATTTTTAATGTTATTTAGAAATTACAAATTCATTTCTTTCAAAAAAAAAAATTTATTCTCTGGTAAAGACAATAATTCATAAATTTATTACTTATTTTTTTTCGCAACACAAAATACCAAATGATCTAAAATCAATCCTATTTCTAAGTAAAAATGCTAGCTTTAATGCACATAACATGAATCAATTTAGAAAAGACCAAAATACGTTTCACCATTGAATTTTTAATTTTTTTTTTTGGCCAATTTACTCATAAAAGTGTAATTTTATTTATTTATTTATTCTTCATTATTATTATGATCATTGTTAATATAATTTAACGCAAATGACACATTGGATAGATTACAATATAACCTAGTAGATGTAGAAGACTCATGGGGTGTGAAAAATGTGAGGAAAATGTTGAGAAGACTCTTTTTGAAAATAAGGAGCTTTGGTTTCTTCTCCTCTTATGATTGATATTATTATTATTATTGTTTTATCCCTTTGAACTTTTGGTACTATAGGGACTTGGTGAGTGTGCGTTCTTTGATTGGATTGACCCACCCATGTGCATCAGAAGACTTCAAACTAAAGCTCAGGATTTTTGTACCTAGAAATGGAAGCGACCAATGTTTTATTTTATTTTTTAATGGTTGATATGTGGACCTTTGTTGCTTAACAATGCTATGTGTCACTACAGTAGGACAATTAGTACTCATGGTCCATGCATTAAAATATTAGGTGGCGTTTGTTATTACTCCGGAGTTTTATATGACACCTATCGATTTCTAATTAAGGTACTTTGGAAATGGTTAAAAAAAAAAAAAAATTGTCTTGCACCAAGTTCGAAAACAGAAACGAATACAAAAGTTGTTTTCATATTTCGGTAAGTAATGGGAAAATGAAATAAAAATTGTGCTTTGAAATCCATGCAAAGTTAAAGATTATTGGCTTTAAAGAAAAAGGGTGAAATGTTGAAGGCATGCATGCCTATTTGGGACGAGGAACATTTTTCTTTGTTGCATGGTAAAGCCGAGGAAAGATAGGGCCCATAGTTGCTTGGTAAAGTTGACATGTTTTTTTTTTAGATAGTAAAAGAGGGTTATAAAAGTAGATGTTGAAATAATCAAATAATCTCGGTGAGTGGATATCTCCCTGCGTGATAAATGAATCTCTTATGAAGTGGATTGTTCATATATCCCAATCGACGTGGTGAGGACGACTTGAACCCAAATATTTAACAAGGAAAACGAATGCCCTACTAATCCAGCTAAAGGATGTTGATAGTAAAGTTAAAATGTTAAAGGCGTAAAGTATTTTGAAAATGGATTTTTTGTACTTAATTCTTTAATTTGGTATCGCAAGTACTCTAACTTGGTGCGGGAATAACCTGTAGTACATATAACTGTAAGAGCTTGTTTTCCGTTTCCATTTTAAAAGCAGTTTCATAAGTTTTCGAAAAAACAAAACTGAAGTTGAACAAGAAAATTCTCATTTGATAGCTCAATTTTCCAAATCAGTTTCTTAAATTAATAAACCTAGAAACATAAATTAGCCTCCTTGAACGTTTTCTAAAACAACTCAACCAAACATATAGGATTAACATGACATTATAAGATGTTTAGGGGTCAATATTCTAAAAATTGAAAGTGTAAGGACCGATTTGAAAAAAAAACCTGAAAGTTAGAGGGTTAGATGTAAATAGTGGTGTTGCTAAACTAACCAAAAATGCCAAATCCTGATATCCAGTCCAAACACGGTATAATATTTGCCAGGTTTGGCAGGTTTGTACTTTAGTGATCCATTTGAGGGTCTTTTTAGGCATTGAACCATTTTGTTAATGGCATTCTATCTTATTTGTTTTTCAAAAAAGGACCATAAAAAATGCAATATATTAATTAAGTCCACATTTCTAAGTCAAGCCAACCATGGATCCACTCCTCCCACCTAACCTCTCCCCATCTATCCAACCCCCACCCTTTCTCTTTCACCAACAAAGAAAGAAAAAAAAAAGAAAAAAAAAACCCCAATACTAAATTTTTATAACTACATACTAAATAGTAAATAATATTATAAATTCAAAAAGAAATTATTTAATAAGCTATGAAATATGCACTACTAATATGTTATTATTCTTCCTTAAAAAAAGGGTCAAATTTTTTTAAATTTTTTGTTAAGTTATTAAGCTTTTCTTCATATGAAAGGATTTTGTCTAAAAAAGAAAAAAGAAAAAAGAATTCAAATAAGATTCAACGGTTTAAAATTCTTTCATTTGTCCTTTTAAAAAAATTATTTCATTTGGTTTTATTTATTTTATTTTTTCACGTCTTACTATAATTTTATTTCACATCCTATTGATACATTAACATCCTATTGATATATTATAATTTTGAATTTTTAGGTTGAAATCATATTTTGAATTGTCACTATTTTAAATCGAATTTGAAACTGTTTTTTATACTATTTACAAGTTTTTTTTAAAAGTATTTTCCCTTATAAAAATTAAAATTATTATTTATATTTATTTTTTAAAACCTAGATCCCAACGACGCTAAATAAATTAATTGTAACTTCTGAAAATATTCAATAGTTAAAAATTGTACATCACTCCTTTTCTAAAAAATAAATAATAATTGTACATCACTAGTAGATTTTCCTTCTTTTTCCATGTACCAATAATACAACATAAAAAAAAATTCTTAATAATTAAAAGAAAAAAAAATAATATTTTTTTCAATCATAGTCAATGAGCTAACTACCATGCGCCACGTGATCAGCTCCCTCTTCCTTCTTTCTCTTCCTCGTTGGTGGTAGCTCTTCCTCTGTCCTAACTCCTCTCTTTCTCTCTCCTCTCTCTATATAAATCCCCCTCTCTTCCCTTCCTCATTTCCAACGTTTCATTTCCATTTCCGTTTCTCTCTCTTTCTCTCCACCCCCATTTAACTGATTCCGTCGCTCAGGTAATTCGGATTCCACTTCTCTCTCTCTCTCTAGAAAACGAAATTGTGTCGAACTAGTTCTCGGATCTGGTTTTTTGTTTCTTGTTGTTCGCGGAGATTCAATTTCCTGTCTGTTTTGTTCGTTCGTTTTGTTTGTTTTTGGATTTCGATGCGTTCGAGGTCGGGCTCGGAGACGCTGGTGCTTTGTTTTGTTGTTTAGCTTAAGGTGATGGCGTATAATTTTGGAGCTCAAGATCTGATTCCCTGTTAATTGGATCTTTCCTCGCCATTGCTTTGCTCTTTGATTTCAGTTTAGATTGTTTGGTTCCCAGGAATTCCGTGTTTTTACATCGCATTTTGCTTAGATTTCGCTTCACCTTTTCTTTTCTTTTTTTAAATGAAGATCTGTTTGACTAGTTTTCAGTTAGGTGTGGTTTAGTTTACCTTAATTTGTACGGATCATGTAGTTATGCATGTTATATATGTGTTTATATATTTATACGTGGACATATGGTTAGCTTGTGTGTGGTTATGAAATACTTTTAGAATGGTTAGTGAAATATCGTTTTTATTAAGATATATGTGTGTGTGTGTGTGTGTGAGTGTGTGTGATATTAATAGCTTTTTAGAATTTGGATCTACTTTCTCGAATCTTTTTGGTTCTGGGATTTTATGATCCTTCTCTTTTCTTTCTGGTACTAGAATTTTATTCTTTTAACTTTTGCTCTGAGGTGCCAAATGTAATTTCTTTTATAAGAAAGGATGAGATATAGAAAATTAAATAAGAATATAATAATAGTAATAAGAGAAGAAGAAAAATACAAGGATATTTAATGTGGATGTGCTTCCACAGACTAAGAACAAATAATTCATTAGTAAGGAGCACTGTAGATGGGCTTCCATATATATACAAGTTTACAATATACACAATCGGGTAAATTGTCTAATGCTTACAAATCTCTTAAAATCAAGACTATTCTAAATTACAATAATTACAAATAAATTAAAAGTTCCTAATAAAGATAATTACATAGAAAATAGAATGCCAAATGTACTTGTTTCAATCAAATAGTTGAAACCCGAAACTGTAGAATTGTGTCTGATACGTTTAGAATAAGTTTGGTTCTGTTGAATTTATGAGATTTTGGCATTTTGGCCGTGTCTTATGAGTGATTTCTTTGTGGGAGCTGTGATTCTTCTATGTCATTCCCTTTTACTGATGTTTTGTTAAATTCGGTCATGCAGGTTTAACTTTGGCTCTACATTATGGCCACCGGACAGCTATTCTCACGCAATACGCAGGCTTTGTTTTACAACTATAAGCAACTGCCCATCCAACGGATGCTTGACTTTGACTTCCTTTGTGGTATGTAACTATGTGTAGACTTTCACCAGATGTCTTTCTTTATATTTGTTTTCTTGAACAGTGTAGATTTTATTAAGTGCCCAGATTAGCTTATTGTCTTTAATGGATTCTTTCAGCACTAATGTGAAAGTTAATGTTGATGTAAATGCAGGGAGGGAAACACCATCAGTTGCTGGGATCATTAACCCGGGTTCTGAGGGATTTCAGAAACTCTTTTTTGGGCAAGAGGAGATCGCCATCCCTGTGCATTCAACGTATGTCATATGTCTCTTGTTCTGTTCCTGTAACTCACGCATACAGCTTTATTTGCTTTGAGTTTGTATCTTACATAGGTTTTGATCTATGTTAAAACACCATGGATGAGCTTGGGTGGCATAAAATGATCACCGACTTTAGTTACAAAATAAGACTTAATGATTATGCTAGGATACGTGCCTATATATATTTACCATAAAATACATAGAATTTCAGGAAACACTAAAATATAGTACATAAAATATTTCTAATCTAGTGTGTACGACCATTTTATTTTCCAATCATGCAAACAGAAGAAGTGTCTTTTTCCTCCTATACATGTTGAAGATTGTAGATTTAGGGGAGATGAACTTTCAGTGGACAACCTAATTAACGGTGGTTTCTAAGTTTAAGATCGTCTA
Organism: Ficus carica; assembly: GCA_009761775.1. NCBI lineage: Eukaryota > Viridiplantae > Streptophyta > Magnoliopsida > Rosales > Moraceae > Ficus > Ficus carica. The sequence goes on from CM019746.1 coordinate 15,861,264, forward strand.
AACTTCATATTGTCAACTTTTGCAGCATTGAGGCAGCTTGTGCTGCTCATCCCACCGCTGATGTCTTTATCAACTTTGCTTCATTTAGAAGGTAACCACTTAGTGCTAATAGTATTGGGTTTTTGGTTTTTGTTTTTTATACGCAAGTACCTTTTCAATTAATATGCATTGTGCATTTCCAGTGCTGCTGCTTCTTCCATGGCTGCACTGAAGCAGCCAACCATTCGAGTTGTGGCAATCATTGCTGAAGGTGTACCTGAGTCAGACACTAAGCAATTGATTGGTTATGCTCGGTCAAACAATAAGGTGAGGACTGATGCAAAGGTTGTCCAAAACATCAAACTAAGCAAATGACCAAGCAGTACTAATTAGATGCTGATGGTGTTGCAGGTTGTTATTGGTCCAGCAACAGTTGGTGGCATTCAAGCCGGAGCCTTTAAGATTGGTGACACAGCTGGAACAATCGATAACATCATTCAGTGCAAATTGTACAGACCTGGATCTGTTGGTTTTGTCTCCAAATCTGTAAGTAGAAATTCCAAATCAACACTAGAGTTAGCGGTTTTTATATGATGCTTGAGTACTGTATATTATATTTATATGACACTTTAGAGTTCAAGCCTCTGTGCTTGTTAGGAAGTTATGTTTATATATGTTGTTTGGGAGATAATGGATTTTGTAAATTGTAGGGTGGGATGTCTAATGAACTCTACAATACCATAGCCCGTGTGACAGATGGAATCTATGAAGGTATTTATGTGTTCTTGCTTTTCTGTATGTTTTTATGCACAACTCTGTGTTATGCATGCAGATGGGATGTAAAAAAATATGAATGTGCATGTTGGATCTTTGTAGGTATTGCTATTGGAGGAGATGTGTTTCCAGGATCCACTCTTTCTGATCATGTTTTGCGGTTTAACAATATTCCACAAGTATGTTATTGCTCTTATTTATTCCTTCTGAACTTGTGCCTCAGGTTTTCTCTCTGTTTGTTTGGTTTTCCAAGTACTGAGAGTGGAGAGAGGGCCGTCTGGCTTCTATTCCAACTTGTAGGTAGACATGCTGCATGATTTCTAAATGAACGCCCTACGAATATGAAATACAAGTTTCCTATATTGAGGCCAAAAAATGCCTCATATAGGTTTCTGTCCAGACAATGATCTGCGCTTTTAAGATATTTAAATGACAGGTTCTAGTTATTTCATTTTCATGCTATTGTCTTTTTTTTTTTTTTCTCTTCTTATTTATCTACTGAGAGAGACGTCTGCCTCCTATATATATTGGATTTCATATATGCATCTGTGTGTATATGCATATATAATTTTCCATAGAAAATGTCTTTAAAATATGCTATATTTTTATGTTTGTACTTATATGGTGCAATTTGATGCCAATGCGAGTATTTTAATTTTTTCGGTGGAAACAATACTAGTTCTGACTTTGAGATTGCGCTGACTCTTGTCCTCATGCTGGACATTTTCTTCTGTTTTGTTCATTGTCCCTTTTCTGATCTGGTTTTCAAAATCCAACTCAGGTTAAGATGATGGTTGTACTTGGGGAACTTGGCGGACGAGATGAGTATTCCCTGGTTGAAGCTTTGAAACAGGGGAAGGTGAACAAACCTGTGGTTGCTTGGGTTAGTGGAACCTGTGCACGGCTTTTCAAATCTGAAGTGCAATTTGGTCATGCTGTAAGTTATAACTTTACTTCTCTTGAGTAATCTCTTGTCAAGCGTGGTTAAAGGTTGTGCTAATCTTTGTGACGTTATGTAATCCAGGGTGCTAAAAGTGGTGGTGAACTGGAGTCTGCACAAGCAAAGAATCAAGCACTAAGGGATGCAGGAGCTGTTGTACCTACTTCATATGAAGCCTTCGAAACCTCAATTAAGGAAACTTTTGAGAAACTGGTTAGTTCAGCATGCCTTGAGCTTTCAAAGCCTATATGTAAACATGTTTCCCTTTCCAACCTGCACAATGATCAAGTAAACTGAGTAAATTCTCCAAGAAAAGTTCCATCTACGCTCCTTCACTTCTAAAGGTTACATATTTGAACGGCATTCTTAGGTTGAAGAGGGAAATATTCCACCAGTGAAGGAAGTCACCCCTCCACAAATACCTGAAGATCTAAACACTGCCATTAAGAGTGGAAAAGTTCGGGCTCCAACCCACATTATTTCCACTATCTCCGATGACAGAGGTATTAACTGAATCTATAATGTTCTGGGCTTCTTGTGGGATGTTTGTTAAATATCACATTAAACTCTACTTTTAAACAATTTGCAGGTGAGGAACCATGCTATGCTGGTGTACCAATGTCTTCCATTGTTGAACAGGGTTATGGTGTCGGTGATGTTATCTCTCTATTATGGTTCAAGCGCAGCCTTCCCCGTTACTGTACCCATTTTATTGAGGTAGACTGCTCGATAGTATAAAGCTTTTATATATACCTTCTGTTTCTCCCTCCTACAAAATTTTGCTCATTTGATGTTTAGCTACTGGTTCTCAAAAAGTTAAGTTGTTTATTCTAGATATTGAACTAATACATTATCTCTGGGTAGATATGCATTATGTTGTGTGCCGATCATGGTCCCTGCGTCTCTGGTGCTCACAACACAATCGTAACAGCTAGGGCTGGAAAGGATCTTGTTTCGAGCCTTGTGTCAGGTATATTGTAGCTGCTGAATGGTTTATTAGCGATCTTTCCAAATCACTGGGGGAGCCCCAGTGATACTTGCGTAGCAGAGCAATGAAAGATGGTTTTCTGAAACAGGTTTGCTTACTATTGGTCCTCGATTTGGTGGTGCCATTGACGATGCTGCCCGATACTTCAAGGATGCATATGACAGGGTAAGAAGCTATGATGAGCTCTGTGGTGACCATTAGTTATATTGTGCCTTAAGGTCCAGTATAAATGTTTTGTACACACTTACAGGCTAACTCTTGGCTGTCTTTTTCCAGAATCTTACACCATATGAATTCGTTGAAAGCATGAAGAAGAAGGGCATTCGTGTGCCTGGAATTGGGCATAGGTAATGGAATTTCCCAAGTGTCGATACATTTTTAGAACATGAATTGACTACAAACTGGTTTGTTATTTTTTCGTTCATTGAAATACCATACTGCAAATCTGAGTTCTTTGAATATTTTGTTTTCCAAAAGGATCAAGAGAGGTGACAACAGAGACAAGAGAGTAGAGCTCCTCCAGAGGTTTGCGCGCACACATTTCCCCTCTGTCAAGTACATGGAATATGCAGTGCAGGTTGAAACCTACACTCTCTCAAAGGCAAACAACCTGGTCCTCAACGTGGACGGTGCGATTGGGTCCCTCTTCTTGGATCTCCTTGCTGGCAGTGGAATGTTCAGCAAACAAGAAATTGATGAGATTGTTGAGATTGGTTATCTGAATGGGCTATTCGTGCTGGCACGTTCCATTGGTCTGATTGGGTGAGTATTTTTTAACTTTGAAAAAGTTTCTCTATTGTATTGATTATTATGTTGCCCTGTATAGAAATATGTTCAAAACCCTTGACGTGTCAAAGTTGAGATTATGACCTTAACTCGCCTTTTTATCCTCAAGGGAGATGTGCTTAAATTTTTTTATGTGGTCCATAACAGATTAGATGGTCCTATTTCACTTATACATGACTAGTTAAGAGACAAAAGAAGTCAATTTCAACTTTTAGGGATACATAGCGTTTTAGATACCTGGCTGTGGCATTTCTTTATTGTTTTCAACGGGAGGGGGTGTGTATGGGGGAAAAACAGACAAGAACTGGCCCAGCGGTGGGTCGGAGAACTAAGCACAGAACAAGATGATCTTCCGTTACTTAATTTCTCGTTCATTTTCCGTAAGAGCAATGATAGATATCACAAAAAATTATATCATCACATCATGTATGCATTTGTCTCGGTATTCAGTAGGTTCCATGAAACTGAAATTACTGTGCTTCATTTTCCTTTCCATTATCGTTCTTATAGTTGGTTCCTTCTGACTAACCGCTCTCGCTTGGCATAACTATCAGGCACACCTTTGACCAGAAGAGGTTGAAGCAGCCACTCTACCGCCACCCGTGGGAGTATGTTCTTTACACAAAGTGAGAACTTCCGGTCGCCAGCTACGCCCATGCCCACCCGCTTTACCCGAGCAAATGTTGTTTTTCCGAGTATTTTTTAGTCCCCAATTCATTCAGGTGATTGTTTTCCCTTGTTAGATTAGTGTTTGTACTGCAAGTAGCAGAGCCGAGTAACGTTGTCTGTAATTTGTACCCCCAAAAAAACAAACAAACAAAGTTCACGAGGACAAAATTCTCTTATTTTTATAAAACACAGAGTTATCTTTTCTATTGGAAGAGTATTTAGTCCTTTGCTTTATGGTTTCAAAAGAGGGAACAAGCGTTGAATAATACAATTGTGATATAAATCGTACCTAGTCCTTTGTTTCATCATGTGGCCTGTGATACGCCCTTTTTTTAATTTTTAATTTTTAATTTTATTGGGTAGTTTTTGTTACATAGAACATGTGCCATACCAATATTAAGGTTGCATGAAAGAACATATACAGTCTACCCATGTTCTCTCTCTCAAATAATTTTTTTTTTTTTTAATTTGAAGCTGGGGGTTTCGAAATCTGGATTTTATGGTTGAATCAAATGTGAAATTATTGTTAGCAGACAATATTTTGGTTTAAAGTTGTCCAAAAGGGGACCCTTGAGTGGTTGATATTCACTTCCACATTACCATTTTTTATACCAAGTATGGAGAAGGTAAGTAAGAATATTCAATCTTCAATATATGTATATATTCTATACTCCACAAAATGGGTGTGGATAAGCGGTAAAAGTAATTATAAAATGTGATTATAATTATAATTTAACGGTAAACATTTAAAACAATCCTTGGGGGGTAAACATTTAAAACAATCCTTCGGGGGTATTTGGTGAATGAGTTGAGTTGAAATTTTTAAGTTTGAATAATAATTTATGTTGATTTTTTTAGAAAAGATAAAAAAAAAATTTCAGAAAAAGATAAAAAACATGATGAAAAAAATACAATTTAGTTTAAAATAAGTCTAAATATCAAACAAACACTTGGGCCCGTTTGGGTGGTGAGTTTAAACTTACCACCATCAACTCAATTTTTGTCTTTTTCCCCAAAAGTTTTTTGTCTTTTCTGAAAAAGTCAACCAAAATCACTATTTAAACTTATAAATCTTAACTCAAACTCAAACACCAAACACCAGTTCCTTCTTAGTTTTTTTTTTTAATTTTTTAATAAATAAAAAGCCAGTCCTCCTTCCCAGTGGATCCGTAATAACATTTGATAAAAAAAAAAAAAAAAGAAATCAAATGTCTCTTTTTGGTGAAACGCTTAAGAAAGAAAAGAAAGGAATTTTTTTTTTTTTTTTTTTTTTTGCCAAGAATCAAAAACCAAATGCGGCGCCTAGAAGAGTATTATATAATATAGTTCTATAAATATTTACAAAAAAAAAAAAAAATATTATATAATAGCAAACAAGAAAAGACCAGGTCAAACTAACCAAGTTTTAAAACATGTTTTTTTTTCCCACCTTTTCGAGATCATTACATCAGACACGTGATCAACTAAATCCTATAATAATCTTAACCACTTGGGGATCTGAAAGAAACTGAAACTCACTCATAGTAGTTAGTGATGTAAAATAAAAAAATAAAAAATATTGGGAAGGCAATGGACAAAGAAAAGAAAGAAAAAAATAAAAATAAAAGTGTAGTGTCAAGATTTGTCGTGCATGGCACAAGAGTTGGCAGGACCACCAATCAAAATGTCCTTCCCTGATATTCCCACCCCCAATGCTCTCTTCATGACCACAAGTAAATTCCTTTTTTTTTCTTTTTTTTTTTTTCTAAAAAATAAGGATATGAATGAATTTGAATAAAAAATTTTAAATTTTAATAATAATTTTTATTAATTTTTTAAAAAAGATAAAAAAATTTTTAGAAAAAATAAAAAATTTTTAAAAAAATATAAAAATTGAGATAAAAATTAAAGGGGTGTTTGGTGAATGAGTATGAATTGAAATTTATAAGTTTAAATAATAAATTTTGTTGACTTTTCAGAAAAGACAAAAAACTTTTTGAGAAAAAGACAAAAACTTTTAGGGAAAAAGACAAAAAAAAGTTTAAACATGACCGGTTATATTTGAACCAATTCTTCAAATATAGTCTAAGGGGGTGTTTGGTGAATGAGTTTAGTTTAAGATTTTTAAGTTTCAATAGTAATTTTTCAGAAAAGATAAAAAAAATTTTCAGAAAAAAATAAAAATCATGATAAAAAAAATACAATTTAATTTAGACAGGACTTGAAAACAAACAAACCCTAAATCTTTTTAAATAAAAAAAGAACACAAAGAAATTTAGGACACAAGCTCAACACAAGAGAGGAGATTAAAAAAAATAATAAAAAAAGAAAGAAAAAAATTAAAAAGAAGAAAGAAAGTGTCACTTCATTCATCTCCTAGTTCCCTCTTCTCAGTTGAAGGGCAAAAAGAAGAAAAGAAGAGAGAGAGATAAATAAGATGAAGCCAAGACAACTTTTCTTCCTCTTCATCTTCTTCTTCATATGCTCCTTCCCACTTCTCTAAATCCATTAAATTCAAACACAAAAATCAAATAAAAAATATCCCTAGAACTAAAACAGCACAACCAAAAAAACAGAGTAAATAAGAAGGAAAAAAAACACACTGTTTTCTCCTATCTTATTTTGATTCTGGTCTAAATTCAATGAAAACAGAAATTCCTCACATGGGTTTTCCTTTTCCTTCCTCCGAATCCCTTTAACCTTCCCAAAACCCAGAATTTTGCTCCAAAGAAAAAGCTCAGCACCACAACCAACAATGGCGTCCGGAAGCAGAGCAGCCAATTCCCAGCAGCAGCAGCAGCAGCACCAGACGACGGAGTCGATGACCATGTCGAAAGCCATAGCCCAGTACACGCTCGACGCTCGCCTCCACGCCGTGTTCGAGAAGTCCGGCGAGTCCGGTCGCTCCTTCGACTACTCGCAGTCCATAATCAAAACCTCCAACACCACCCCAGATGAGCAGGAGATCACCGCTTACCTCTCCAGAATCCAGCGCGGCGGCCATATCCAGCCCTTCGGCTGCACCCTCGCCGTCCACGAGCCCACTTTCCGCCTCATCGCCTTTTCCGAAAACTCCGCTGACATGCTCGGCCTCTCCCAACACAGTAGCCTCAACTCCTCATCCCACTCCATCACAGTTCCCAACTTGCTGGAGAAGCCTCCGGAGGCTGAAACTCTCTCCATTGGCACCGACGTCCGCTCCCTCTTCACCCCTTCCAGCTCGATCCTCCTCGAAAAGGCCTTCGCCGCCCGCGAAATCACGCTGCTGAATCCGGTCTGGATTCACTCCAAGTATTCGGGAAAGCCCTTTTACGCAATTCTCCATAGAGTGGATGTTGGCGTCGTTATTGATTTGGAGCCCGCCAGGACCGAGGACCCTGCGCTTTCGATCGCCGGCGCCGTCCAGTCGCAGAAGCTCGCCGTGCGGGCGATATCCCATTTGCAGTCCCTCCCCGGCGGGGACATCAAGTTGTTGTGTGAGACGGTTGTGGAGAGTGTTAGGGAGCTTACGGGGTATGATAGAGTGATGGTGTACAAGTTTCATGAGGATGAGCATGGTGAGGTTGTGGCTGAGAGCAAAAGGGCTGATTTAGAGCCCTACATTGGTCTGCACTATCCCGCGACCGATATCCCGCAGGCGTCGCGGTTCTTGTTCAAGCAGAATAGGGTGAGGATGATTGTGGATTGTCATGCTTCTTTGGTGAGGGTTGTGCAGGATGAGGGGCTAATGCAGCCTCTTTGCTTGGTGGGGTCCACGCTTAGAGCTCCTCATGGTTGTCACACGCAGTATATGGCGAATATGGGGTCGATCGCCTCTTTGGTTATGGCGGTTATTATCAATGGGAGTGAAGAGGAGGCTGCTTCTTCCATTGGTGGGAGGAACTCCATGAAGCTGTGGGGGTTGGTTGTCTGTCATCATACTTCGGCTAGGTCTATTCCTTTCCCTTTGAGGTAATGAATTCGAGATTCTGTTTATTACCTGTTGATAATGTTTCGGTTTCTGATGTAGGTTCGAGAAAGAATAGAGATAGAAGAATAGAATAAAGACAGAGAAATAGAGAGTATCTAGAGAGACAACAAGAACACAAGAGAAGGAAAATCACCGATACTTATATCAAATATTCATTACCATGGTGTCCATTGAAATTACAAAGTACCATGTAAACTAAACCAATAACGAAATGAGGGTACTCGGCATGGGAAACAGACCATTTTAAAAAAATAGAAAACATCCCTTATTAAAGAAAAAGTAAATAAATATTGGAGTATTGTTCCACATCAATTTGGTTGAGTTTATTATCGTTGAATTATGTTGATTTTATCTTATTATTAGGTGTGGTTGATGAATGAATGTTGAGATTTTTCGATTCCTTCCTCTTTGAGTTTTGATGCTAGAATTCTCTCTTTGCTGTCTAATATATAGGCCTAGTGATTCTGTTTTCCAATCGGACTTGATTGATGAATGATGAATGTTATTGAGATTTTTGTACTCCCTCTTTGAGTTCTTATTCTGTGTAGAATTATCTCTTTGTTCTCTCTTTGATATTTGGTGTCGGTTGGTTCTGTTTATCTATCTCAATTCTGTCTCTTTTTTCTTGGTTCTGTGTCAGGTACGCTTGTGAGTTTTTGATGCAGGCTTTTGGGCTGCAACTGAACATGGAGTTGCAATTGGCGTCCCAGTTGTTGGAAAAGCATGTTTTGAGGACTCAAACTTTGTTGTGTGATATGCTTCTAAGGGATTCTCCAACTGGGATTGTTACTCAGAATCCTAGTATTATGGACTTGGTGAAGTGCGATGGGGCTGCGCTTTACTACCAAGGGAAGTACTACCCTCTTGGGGTGACTCCGACGGAGGCGCAGATTAAGGACATTGTGGAGTGGCTGCTGGCTTTCCATGGTGATTCAACGGGACTGAGCACGGACAGCTTGGCTGATGCTGGATACCCCGGTGCAGCTATGCTAGGGGATGCAGTCTGTGGCATGGCTGTGGCTTACATCACCAAGAAGGATTTTCTGTTCTGGTTTCGGTCGCACACTGCAAAGGAGATCAAATGGGGTGGGGCGAAGCATCACCCCGAGGACAAGGACGATGGACAAAGGATGCACCCGCGGTCCTCATTCAAGGCCTTCCTAGAGGTGGTGAAGAGCCGGAGCCTGCCATGGGAGAATGCGGAGATGGATGCCATACATTCTTTGCAGCTCATTCTGCGGGATTCATTTAGGGATGGCGAGGAGAGTAATTCGAAGGCTGTTGTTAATGCGCAGCTTGGGGACCTAGAGCTGCAAGGGATGGACGAGCTGAGCTCGGTTGCGAGGGAAATGGTGAGGTTGATAGAGACTGCAACCGCTCCTATCTTTGCTGTGGATGTTGAGGGGCGCATAAACGGGTGGAATGCAAAGGTTGCTGAGTTGACAGGGCTCTCTATTGAGGAAGCTATGGGGAAGTCCTTGGTCTATGATCTTGTTTATAAAGAATCTCAAGAAACTGTTGAAGAACTCCTTTACCGGGCTTTAAGAGGTATTTCTTATTTGCCTATCATCTTTCTATTTTTTTTTTTTTAATTTCTTTTTGTTCCTTGTCTTGATTCAAAATGACGTGTTATTTTCAGCAAAGAATGATGATAATTTGACAGAAATCTTTTATTAAGATCAAGAATAGCTGGTTTTAGTAAGTAACATGGTGAACATGTTATCATATAAGTTTTGTAATGCAGGGGAAGAGGATAAGAACATAGAGATAAAGATGAGGAGATTTGGCTCAGACCACCGTAACGAACCTGTCTTTGTGGTGGTCAATGCTTGCTCTAGCCGGGATTACACAAACAACATAGTTGGAGTTTGCTTTGTTGGGCAGGATGTCACTGGCCAAAAAGTGGTAATGGACAAATTCATTCACATACAAGGCGATTACAAGGCCATTGTTCATAGCCCGAATCCTCTGATTCCTCCCATATTTGCATCAGATGACAACACATGCTGCTCAGAGTGGAACACTGCGATGGAGAAGCTCACTGGGTGGTCTAAAGAGGAGATCATTGGAAAAATGTTGGTCGGAGAGGTTTTTGGTAGTTGTTGCCGGCTAAAGGGTCCAGACACCTTGACGAAATTCATGATTGTTTTGCACAATGCCATTGGAGGGCAGGACACAGACAAGTTTCCCTTATCATTCTTTGACCGTGACGGGAAACACGTGCAGGTTCTCTTGACGGCGAACAAGAGGGTTAACATGGATGGACAAGTCATCGGAGCGTTCTGCTTCTTGCAAATTGCGAGTCCTGAGCTTCAGCAAACCATCAAAGTTCAACGGCAACAGGAGAAGAGAAGTTTCTCTAGGATGAAAGAGTTGGCCTACATTTGCCAGGAGATAAAGAACCCTTTGAACGGTATTCGGTTTACTAACTCACTCTTGGAGGCAACTGAATTAACAGAAGATCAGAAGCAGTTTCTCGAGACGAGTGCCGCTTGTGAGAAGCAAATGTTGAAGATCATAAGGGATGTTGATTTGGACAGTATTGAAGATGGGTAAGTTTCTATCTAAACTTCCTCCTTTTTTTTTTTTTTTTTTCAGGCAATTGGAGAGGGAAAAACAAAATCACTAAATGAATCACAACATAATTTTCACAAAAGAAAAAGAAAATTAATGTGTTTGCTTCCATTTTGAATTAGTTCATTGGAGCTTGAGAAGGCAGAGTTCCTACTTGGTAGCGTGATAAACGCTGTTGTTAGCCAAGTAATGATATTGCTGAGGGAAAGGAATCTGCAGCTGATCCGGGACATCCCCGAAGAGATTAAAACAGTGGAAGTTTATGGTGACCAAGTAAGAATTCAACAGGTTCTGGCCGAATTCCTCTTGAATATGGTGCATTACGCGCCATCTCCTGAAGGTTGGGTCGAGATTCTTGTTCGTCCGAGCTTGAAAGTTCATGATGGTCACACCCTGCTTCTCACTGAATTCAGGTAAGTTTGTCGGGGTTAATGCTTCCTTAAAAAGAAATATAATCAATATCAAACACTTAATTCTCTTAACAAATCCGGTAATTGATTTGCGGAAGATTTTAAGCTGACATGTTGTTTGTGGTGAAGGATGGTATGCCCCGGTGAAGGCCTTCCTCCCGAATTGGTTCAAGACATGTTCCACAGCAGCCGGTGGACGACTCAGGAGGGCCTAGGGCTGAGCATGTGCCGGAAGATTTTGAAGCTCATGGATGGTGATGTTCAGTATATCAGAGAGTCAGAAAGATGTTACTTCTTGATTATTCTCGAACTTCCCATTCGTCGAAGAGGCTCGAAGAGTATTTCTCTTGACTAAGTTGATTAACACATAATACTCTCCTAAACTTCTTTCCTAATATCATCCAAAAAAGAAAAAAAGAAAAAGGCATTCTTCTAATGTATACTCAACCATGAGCATGGTTTTGATAACTAGTTACAGATCAAACTTGAACTGAAGCGAGAGCGATTCGGTGCAAGGAGCTTTAAATAAACATCACTCCGCCTTGATGTTTGGCCAACACCCGGACCAAATCATCAACCTTCCTACTCAATGTAACGTAGTGATTAAAATCTCTAGCATAAGTGCAGTCTTGAGGGACTCGTTACAATGTAGCTATGTATGCATGTATATATGTATACCATATGCTAATTTGGAGGTGAACTGCCATTTTTTCTTTCTTCTCTCTCCTTCAAGAGGAGTCAAGTGGTTGTCTTGTTATCTGAGATTGTTGTTGAAGCTTCGAAGATCAAAAAACACGACGCGGTTGTGGACTCGAGATCGGGTTTAATCTCATCCTTGTTAACAAGAATGTAGTCTATCTAAATAATTTCGTGCCTCACTGCCTCTCGAGTACCCAAAACAGTTGGTACATATGAGCCTATCTCCTCCTCCTTTTTGTACATTTCATCTTATTGTGGAATAACAATAAAGAAAAAACACCAATATCTGTGCATTGTATGTGACATAAATGACTGACGACTGATATTAATAAATGGGAACTTCCATGCTGGGGATAAGCATCGGTACTGCACGTTTTTAAATGTTACATTATATCAGCGTGATATCATAATGAAAAAGGTATGTGACGGAAGTCGATGAAATCTAACGGTTCAAACCGTGCAATATCGGTAGGTTCTTGTGGTGTGTTTGTGTTCTGTTCTTTTTGTGCAGCTCGGGCGGTGTTGCTCCTGTGGCAAGCGAGTGGTTTTTTCTTTTGGCATCTCTCAGGTATATTTCTTCACACTGCCATGCTTTTGTATTTGGATTTGAGACTGTTGGCTTCTTTAGAAAGGTGGGCAGGCAATGGTAATTTTTCCATTTCTAGTTTTTATTCTTCTTTGGGAAACGTGCATTTGAACCATAGTGGTGAGCCCAAAAAAAAAAAATTTTATTTTTTTTAAGAACATTGAGAAGTTGACTGATTATGATGGGGCCTTTCCAAAGGATAGATGTGGATAAAAATTTTATATTTTATTTTATACATGTAGAAAAAGGCAATGAATATTCAAGAATTCCACTCTTAAAGTAGACGAATTCATCAATTTATGATATGGGAAATGTGTATACGATCTATATTTATAATCAATACTCTGCAAATGTTTTTACTTACATGCTACTTGAGCTATCAAAGCTTTTGGTTAATGAGGATATACAAATATAAAATATAATACCCTTTATAAGTGATTTTATCAGTTTTATTCTTTTTTTTATTTTGATATAATTTTGATCAGATCTAACATTAAAAAAAAAAAAAATACATTGTTGATAAGATATCCCCCAAGGATATTTTTAAGTTGTAACACAGATAAAGTCCTTGGATTCATGGGCATGACCTACCCAAAACAAAATAAAAGAAGACAACGAAAATTTAGAAAGAATTTTTAATTACAACTTGATGAAGTAAGCATGCATATATTTAAATCCAAAAGCTGTGGATGATAAATGACTCGATGAGAAACAAATCATATTTATTGCATATTTAAATTCAAGAGGCATAGTTTATGAAGCAGATATTATTTGCCTATGTGGCTCTAATTAAATCATAATAAAAAGAAAAAGAAAAAAAACCAATGCAACTTAGATGGGCAAATGAGCTTTGCAGGTCAACTAGCCAGGTCATTATGAGCTTTAAAAAACAATGATGGGTACATGGAATGGGAAAGAGGATAAAACATTGGTTCCAATTCAAAGCTTCATGCTTTGTAGAAAAATAAAAATAACAAAATAAAATAAAATAAGGGCATTAAGGGGATTTATTTTGTTTATGGTAGACGATGAGATTTTTATTTTTTATTTTTTCCCTCTTGTCTATTTCACCTCTCAACTCCATTGTGTGCTTGCACGCCCTTATCATGCTGTGCACCCAAACAAAAAAAGTTCTAGTGACAGAAACATAAAAAAGTTTTGTGGAGAGAGAGAGAGAGAGGGAGAGAAAGTTTACTTTCTTGTTGCTTCAAAATGAGAAACTAGATTATTGAAAAATGGAAAATTTATTGGCAATTAAGAAGTATGAGTACAGAAGGAAGAAAGAGTGTAAGAGAAGGCCAGGGAATACATAACAAAGTCCAAAGAAGAAAAAACAAAGTCAAACACTCAAAATTTCCACCCCTAAATTGATTTTAGCTAATGAGGTGAGAGTAATAACAAAGATTCTTCATTTATGGGTAATAACTCCTCCTTAGATTTGCTTAACCAAAAAAAATAATAATAAAGGGAAATCCATCTTTGATGATTTAGACAGCTTTTAGATCACACAAGATAAATTTTTTCTTCACTTTTTATCTAATTTTTTTGCAAAATTTCTGTGAACCGTAATTGGCCATCCACTAAAAGGGGTTTCCCCAAAATTAGAACTTTTTGTTCCCCCCCCCCCCCCCCCCCCCAAAAAAAAAAAAACCTTGACAAGAGGGTTAGGGCAAAAAGGAAAGTTCATGATTGGTCATGGATATGCACCAAAAATCAGTCCATATGAATTTGTGTAATTGAAAATTAAGTAATTTGAAGTTAGCACAAAATATTAAACATCAATAAAATCTATTGAAAGACGCATTTTAATTGAACATTAAAAAGGACATTTTCCTTCCACCATTAAATGCTCAACTAAAATTGGGTCAAGTTTGGGAATTGGAACACAAGGACTAGGACTAGATTCATGAACACAAATTGTAACTTGGAAATCCGTTTGAAATCATGTTTGGAGTTAGAATTTTTATAGGTTGTAATTAAAATGAGTGTTTGGTTAAAATGTGAATTAAAAATGAATTTTTATATAGATAATAATATAGAAGTTTAAAAATTCATTTGGAAAATCTATGTAATGTAAATCTTATTTTATTTCTCTTATCATTTTGAGCGATTTTTTTAAAATAATTTTATTTTTGATTTAAAATAAGAAGATTATGGACTTTTAAAATTTGAATTTTATGAAAATTTAAGGGAAAGAAGGTGAGATGTAATTTTGAAACAAATACTTAAAATAAAATTTTGACATTGAAATTTGTTGACTTTTCAAAATTAGTTATAATTTTTGTTGATTTTTCAAATAAAAATCCAACCAAAAACTTCAATTTGGACCTTTGTTCTAAACTTATCAGTAAATTTGAGACTCTTGATATTAAAAGGTAACATTCCGTCTAGAATTGTTGTTGGAAACACACTAAAGATAAAACTCATGTTTTGCATGAACAAAAAAAAAAAAAAAGAAAAAAAAGAAAGAAAAGAAAAGAAATTAGAAGGCAATCAACTTGTCGCGTGTTTTTCCTAAATAAAAAATAAAAAACTTGTCGCGTGTTGGAAACGTGCTCTGCTATTGGTTTGGTAGGCGGTTATTGAGAACAATGATGGGCCAATAAGAACCACTCTCGCATTTAGCGCGTGGGAAAAGGTATGGGTAGGCTAGAATAATAATACCAATTTGTTTGTCTCAATGGTTGGATTGAGATGATGACTTATATGGATTTATTCACGGAGAAAGATAAATTATATAAATTTTTTTATTTATTTTAAAAGAGAGAGAAACGGAACGACCTAACAAAAACCTTAAAAAAATCAATTGATCAAGAAAAACAAAAACTTTAATTAGCCCCAGAAAAGAAAGAGAGCAGCTAAAGATAAAAAAAGGGGAAGATTCTATAATAGTCCAATATAAAAGATAGGAAAAACAATAAAAATTTATTAAAAATAACTAAAAATAACCTCATTTTAGTTTAAAATTCATTTCTTTAAGTTGATATGCTTTTATAGTTTTACACAATAAAACAAAATTTACTAAAATATGCAATGAATTACAAAATTGATAAAAACTTAATAAAAACATATATATTTTCTTAGTTTATGTGGTGAATATCAAATGAGTTAAGTGGATTTTTGTAAATTTTTAACCCACTTAATCGAATTTGGGTGAATTGACACCTATTCAATCTTTAATTTTAAATCCATTCAATTAAAGTGGAATTGGATTGGATCAGTTGAATGTATTAAATTTGTCAAATATTATAAAAAACTAGATTAGTTTATAATTTTAAATAAGATATATATATAAAAGCAGAATTCATGACATTATCCATACATCTTATTTATTTTTTTAGAATTACATTAAGTATAAAAGCTAATGAATATATATATGTTTAAAGTATATTTTAAAAACAAGTAAAACTGAGTTAGTAATAGTCGAGTTTATGACAACTTGTTAAAAATCATAAATAAATTCACTTAATAAAAATCTTAAGACCGAGTAAAATCAAATTGCGTCATTGTGAATTAAATTAAATAATTTTGGGAGGATAAAAATGAGGAGTATTCTTTAAATATGCACTAGAAAAAATGCTTCAGGGCCCGTTTGAGATATTATTTCTATTTTACCATATAGATTTCAAAATCCTGACTCTAATGCTTTGTTTGATAAGAGAGATGGAGAGAATTGATGTGATGGAGAATGTGAATGATGAAAATGATTGTAAAGATCCCTTATATTATTTGATAAAATGAATTGAGAGTTAAAATAATAGATAATAATTTTTAATAATTACTATATTGTCCTATTTTAAATTTTTTTTCAAAAAAAATTAGGGACAAATTTATCTTTTTAATTGAAAAGAGGATGAAGGTGTGCATCCTTCCATCAAGGATGGATTTTGGTAAGCCCAAGAGAAGGAGAGATTCTCCCTCCATCTCTCATCTCTCTCATCATTTCCTTCTAACCAAATAATGGAAGGAGACTCTCCCTCCCCCATTTCTCCCTCCAATCAAATACACCATAAATCAAACTTTTTATTTCTTATATTTTTAAAAAATTAAAACTTTAAAAATTTATAATTTTTCTCATTTTAAATAAAAATGAGATAATTTTTGTGTCAAAATAAGGGCCTGTTTGGTGCACAAGACAAATAAGTTATTTGAGTTAATTAGTTTATAAATAGTTTTTTTAAAAAGTTTTAAAGTTTAGTTTGATGTTTTGGTATGAGTCAAAGTTTAAAAAACAAAGGCCCTGTTTGGATGTATAAAAATGAGTTACCTTTTTGCCTTTATGTTTGTAACTTATCTAACTCCACATGGATTTTTTCACCTCGCAGGCCTCAAAAGACGCATGTGCACCGACGATACGAATCCGAAAGTAGTACCTAAAAAATAAGAGTAAGAAGACAAATAAAAACATAGCGTAAAGAGGAAAATAATGTTGATAAACAAATGTTGGAGTCCAAGAGAATGTTAAAAGTTTTGTGGCATTATATCAAAAAAAATCTCTCAAATTATTTTTTAAATTAAAATAATTAATTTGGACACACTGGCATGCACACTCGATTTTTTTTTCATAAACTAAATTGTATTTTTTCATCATGTTTTTGTCTTCTCTGAAAAAGTTTTTTTTTATTTTCTGAAAAAGTCAACAAAAATTACTATTCATAATTAAAAATTTCGTCCCAAATCAACTGAAACTGAACTTGTGCACCAAACAGACATAGCGAATAAAAGGGCTTTCAGTTTTGTGACTTTTATGATTACTTCAGTAATTACATGTCCTCCCCTCCAACATAAGTCCAATCTCTTTTTTTTTTTTTTTTTATTTCTTTATAAAAAAAAAAAAAAAAAAGAATTACGCCCACCCTTCCCCCCCCCCCCCCCCCCCGGGAAAAGACCGAAACTGATCCCCATCAAAAGCTAACCAGAACCCACAAGTATTGTAAACAAATACAATATAAGTCGAGCAAAGTCGCAAAAATCGATTTCCTCTTTCTTTGATATATATATATATATATATTATTATTATTATTATTATTTTACCTGCAACAGAGATCCAAACAAAAAAAGAGAAAAGTGGAAAAAAAATTTTGGGCATCACATGACCGAAAGAAATAATCCATCTTTTCTATTTTTGAGTTTTCCCACTAAACAAAAAATTTTGGGCCATCACATTACACAGATCTGAAAAAACCATAGTCGCAAAAATCGAGCAATGGCCTGATGAAAATCAGTGGGTTAAGAAAACCCAAAAGATTTTCCCACAGACGGCGCCAGATGTTGGAGCGGTTTCCTCCGAATCAACGTGCTTCCATCTCCGAGGCTCTCCGTCGCGTTCTTTCCTTTTTTCCCTTGGCAGCCACGGACGTTGGAAGAAGAGCAGAGTGTTTTCCCCTCTGCCAAGCCGTTCTAGAAGGACCTCTCCTTGGGTTCTTTTTATTTTTTCTTTCTTTCTAGGTAAATATCTATTTTCGTATAGCCCTCTTTGTTGATCGCCACCTCCAAACGGCGTGGCTCTGCGGACGGGGTGTTGGCCGGCGGTTCGAGAAAACGCGTCGTCGATGGGTGGGTTCCGACTTAATCACCGGATGGGCTGAGTAAAGAAATGTGGAGAGAGGAAGGATTTAGAGAGAGAGAGTAGAGAGAGAGCGTGAAAGTGGTCGAATTTAGAAGGAAAAGGGAAGGAGAAACAGAGGAAGGCCTGGGCTTCAGTTCAGTGCCGTGCCTCGCCACAGTCAAGAGCATTTGTTCTCTGTCGAGCGCTGCGAACGAGGGGAGGGAATCAAGAGTGTCTGAACGCCAACAGTGAACCAAGCTCAAATCACTGTATAACGTCCAATCTAAGGTTGAAACTAAACTGTAACAATTTCAATAAGACAAATAGATAAGATTTAATTTTATATATTTTTTAAACACATTTTTAAATTTTGATAGTAATTTTCTATATCACATCATTTTTTTAAAAATTTCTTTTCTAAATATATATTTCTAATTCAATCTTTAAAATAACATCTCTCTTGCCCCATAGAGAAAAAGGGCAAGGGAGAGAGAAATAGTAAAGAAAATGAGAAGCCTTGACCTCACAAAACAAACAAGAAAAAAAGAAAACTCCCATCTTTTATTCTATAGGATTCAGCAATTGAAGGCACACACTCATAATCATCATATATGGAACTTCTTGTTCTTCTTCTTGTTCTGGTAGAGAGAGAAAAAGAGGAGAGAGAAACTGAAGATTAGAAAAGAAAGAAAGAAGTCACTCAGACCTCAACAACACCAAAACTTCTAGATAGAGAAAACTCAGAAAAAAAGAAGAGAGAGAAACAGATTCAATCTATTTCAGAAGAAGCTTTATCCACTACTCTCTCTCTCCTCCTCCTCATGTTGTCGCATTTCTAGAGAGAGAAATTCTCCTTCTTCTTGGTGTGCTTCATGTTTGTTCGTAATTCGAAGAAGTTGTTCGCAATCGGTTCTTCTGGTTCGAGAGCAATCAACAATGGAGGAGTCGCCGGCGGAGGAGCTTTTGAAGAAGATCCGGGAGCTTGAGGCCGGCCATGCGCACCTCAAGCAAGAGATGTCCAGGCTCATGCAATCCTCGTCTTCCGATGACGTCCCCACCACCAGGTCCGATCAGCAGCTGCAGAATCACCAACACCACCACCGCCGTCCGCACCAGAGGTCCCACTCCATCTCGCCGCAGCGCTCCAGGCTTGCCACAGGCTCCGCGACGAGGAGGCGAGCTGCCGCCGCCGGATTCGACGGCTCGCCGTCGATCCGGCATTCGTCCCCGCTGCAGAGGGAGAGCCGCAGCCGCGATCCTTCCGTCGTCGGCGGTGGAGGAAGTGTGGGACCCTCCGCTGTCAACTTCAGCAATAGGCAGTATCTCAATATCTTGCAGTCCATGGGGCAATCTGTTCATATATTTGATCTCGATTGTCGTTTAATTTACTGGTAAGCACATCAATTCAATCATTTTATTTTTCTGGTTAAAGAGTATAGTGTTGTCCTTTTTCTTCTTAATGGAGATTTGGGATTTTATTTTATTTTATTTTTAATTTCAATATTCGTTTCAAACTGTGGATATTGGTGGTGTTGATTCTAGTAAATTCTTTCACCTGGCAGTTTAATTTTCAGCCATGAATTCAATTCTTTGATTAAAAAAAAAAAATGAAAGTTGTTACTTTTTTCTTAAAGTTCTTTGCTTTTAGGTTTCAATGAATATTTGGTTGATTGGTTGGTTGGTTTGTTTGTTTGGTTTCAATGTTCATTTAAATTGTTGATAGTTTGGTGTTTTTGGCATTGAGAATTGAATATGGTGGTTTGTGGTTCTAATAAAGCCCTCAAAGTTTGAACAGTCAGGCATTGAATTTGTTGGTTGTAAAAGATGCTACTTTTTCTTGCTCGTGATTTTAATTTTTTTTTCTCTCTCGGTTCTTTTGCAATTTGGTCCATTTGGAAAATATTGATGTATCAGGAACAGGACTGCTGAGAAACTATATGGTTACTCTGCGGCGGAGGCCTTAGGCCAGGATGCCATTGAGCTATTGGTGGATCCCTGTGACTTTGTGGTGGCGAATAATATAGTCCAACGTGTCTCCATGGGAGAGAGCTGGACAGGGCAGTTTCCTGTCAAGAATAAAAAGGGGGACAGGTTTGTGATTGTTGCAACCAATACTCCATTCTATGACGATGATGGCACTTTGTTTGGGATCATCTGCGTATCGAGTGATTCAAGGCCCTTCAGAGAAATGGGGATTGAGCAGGCTGATGCAAAACACTCAGAGAGCTTAAATCGGCCCCAAAGTGCTGTGTCAACTAAACTCGGGCTGGATCCTGAGCAGTCTTTCCAAGCTGCTATTGCGTCGAAGATAACAACTTTGGTTAGTCTTGGATTTTTCATCTTGCTCTGAATAATTGTAATGTTGTCATGTCTTGATTGTTGGAACCCAACGAAACAGGCATCTAAGGTGAGCAACAAAGTCAAGTCGAAAATTCGGGCAACAGAGAACAATGTAGATCGTGAAGGTGGGAGTGGGGATAGTCACTATTCTGATCATGGACACTTGGATGCTGTTAACTCCGACCACCGGGAGGATGCTGCTTCGAGTGGAGCTAGCACGCCCAGAGGAGAAATATTTGCAACCCCTTTTGGTGTGTTTTCCAATGTTGATGAGAAGTCCCCAGGAAAACCCTCCAGGGATTCTAGTGATGAAAGTGAAGGAAAAATTGCAATCCACAAGATCATAACCTCGAAGGCGGAAGCATGGATTAATAAAAAAGGGTTATCTTGGCCATGGAAAGGCAATGAACAAGAAGGGTCAGAAGATAAGGGTTCCCGCTTTGTTTGGCCTTGGTTACATAATGATCAAGATAATGATTTGGCTCATCAGAGGAACCCTAGCGGTAAACTAGAAAGCCATGGAAATGAAAGCAACCGGCCTGCACATAACGAGGTTTCTGGATCCTGGTCATCCTTGTTTAATGTCAACAGCACAAGCAGTGCCAGCAGCTGTGGAAGTACCAGTAGTAGCGCTATGAATAAGGTGGACATGGACACGGACTGCTTGGATTATGAAATATTATGGGAGGACTTGACAATCGGAGAGCAGATTGGACAAGGTAGGCTTTTTAGATACCCGGACATGCTTATATACCTTGGTCATTTTGATGAAACTTCTATTTCCAAATTCACCGTAACTGGATCATAGAGGATCATTTGATATCCTAAACATTCCTCTAATTATCCTTCATAAGAAACTTCAAAATGGTCATTGGTTGTAAACCCTCATTCTCTATGTCATTTGTTGTTAATGCTTATCTACCGTGTAAGCCATTCTCTATGCTTTGCATAGTTCAAATAACATTTCACATGTACATAATTGCTGTTTTCATTCCCCTGCAGGTTCATGTGGAACTGTATATCATGGCCTGTGGTACGGATCAGTATGTTCTTTTTCCCTATCCCTGTTGAAGTAAATCTTATAGTTAATGCCTTTGTTTTTTTTTTTTTTTTTTTTTTTCAATACACTTTGTTGGAATTTTCTTCTGTTTTAACTTTCTCCAGTTTAAATGGAAGTGGCAAAAAGGTCAAAAGATCAGTCTCTTTGTATTCTTAAGCTGTGGTTGAATGATATAGTGTTCTGTGGCAGGATGTCGCCATCAAGGTATTCTCAAAGCAAGAATATTCAGATGACGTGATTCTTTCCTTCAAACAAGAGGTATGCTTCCCAGTTTATTATTTCAGTTGCTCATGTAGTTCCGAACAAAGTTGCAAACTTTGAGTGTAGAAGCTCTTCTTAGACCTGTATACATGTGGATAAAGATTTCCTGCTGCTAAATTCCAATTGACTTTAGTTCATTAGTTTCTATTTGACTTATTTGCAACTTTGAGAGAGTTTGGAGTTGTTGGCCTATGCGATTATAATGGCTGGACATGTAGATGACTAGGAAAACAAAGAAAGGAATTGTTATGTTGCAATAAATTGCATCACTTGTCCTGTACAAAATTTGAAGGTTAACCTTAAGAATAATAGGTGTTGAAGATATTTAGGAAGTAGTTAGGATATTTTTTTATTCTTCTTCTGTTTAATAAAATCCGAGATATGCACTTGGATTAGTTAGGAGGGTGGTTTCCTATTTTTTCTCTGTTTTGTTAGTTTAGATATCAAGGGAATTAGTGCTCCCTGTTTAAGTGTAATCTTTGATGTACGTTAATTGAATGGTATTGAAAAATCCGAAATTCTATTCTCCCAAAGTACATGGTATCAGAGCCAGGTTGGGATCACTAGCCCTAATGGCAAAACAGACAGGTCCAAAGATGGCAATGACCGGTGTTGGCAAAGACACTTCCCCTTCCTTCTCCGATGTTGTTTCTAGAATTTCCACGGCACTTGGCAATTCCCCTGTTGCTACAGGCAGTGTTGATGTATCTTCGGGCTCCTCCCTGCCAATTACCTTTTACAAGCTGAATGGTAAAAATTATTTGGAGTGGTCCCAATCTGTCAAACTAGCCATTGATGGCTGCGGAAAATTAGGCTGCTTAACGGGTGAAATTACAAAACCTGCAGCAACCGATCCCGGGTTCAACCTAAGGAGCTCCGAGAACTCCTTGGTAATGGCTTGGCTTCTCAATTCTATGGAGGTAGCAATAGCAAAGCCAAACCTATTTCTTCCAACGGCAAAAGATGCGTGGGATTCGGTTTGTGCAATCTATTTCGATTTGGAGAACTCTTCTCATATTTTTGAATTAAAATCGAAACTTTGGCAATCCAAGCAAGGAGATCGTGAGGTTATGGTCTATTACAACGAGATGGTAACCTTGTGGCAAGAATTGGATTAGTGCTATGATGATGTCCAGGAGAATCTGAACGACTGTGTGCGTCATATGAAGCGGGAAGAAAATGATCGTGTCTACATGTTCCTAGCAGGCGTGAACCGGAGCTTGGATGAGGTAAAGGGTCGAATTCTTGGTCGTAAGCCCCTTCCATCGATCCGAGAAGTTTTTTTTGAAGTGCGACAAGAGGAATGCTGGAAGCGGATTATGTTGGGAGATTCTGCATCTAGCGTCACGGACCATGACAGCTCTGCCCTTGTTTCACCTAACCCGGAGTTCGAAGGAGACAGGAGGAAGAAGCCATGGTGTGACTATTGCAAGAAACCATGGCACGCAAGGGAAACCTACTGGAAAATTCATGGGAAGCCGCCACATTTGAAGAAGCGTCCCGATGGTCATCCTGATGGTCGGGCTATGCAAATCGTGGCTGATAACTCTCAAGAGCGTAAAGCTAATTTGAGTACCAATTCTTTCGCTAAGGAACAATTGGATCAACTGTACAATCTTTTTCAATCCCCACAATTCTCTGTTAATTCTTCTTGTTCTTTAGCTGCAAACAGGAATTTACCTAACTGTGGCGCTTCTAGTGTGAAATTCAATTCTGGATTCTCTTGGATTCTCGATTCTGGGGCAACTAACCATATGATAGGCTGCTCAAATTTTTTTTCGTCTTATAGTCCTTGTGCAGGGAACAAGAAAATCAAAATTGCTGATGGTTCCCTTTCGGCAATCGCCGGAATCGGGTCTATCAAAATTTCACCATCACTAACGATTTCCAATGTCCTTCATGTCCCTAATTTATCTTGTAATTTGTTGTCCATTAGTAAACTCACTTGTGATCATAATTGTGTGGCTAAATTCTCTCACTCTCATTGTGAGTTTCAGCAAGTGGGCTCGGGGAGGACGATTGGCAGTGCTAGAGAAGATGGCAGACTTTATTTCCTTGAAGATGGAGCTAATTCACGTAATTTAGTCAAAATACCTGTTTTGAATCTGTTTTTGTTTCTATTGATCGTGAAATTATGTTGTGGCATTATAGGTTGGGCCACCCTAGTTTTCAGTATTTAAAATTTACGTTTCCGAATTTATTTAAGAATAAAATTCCATCTTCATTTAAGTGTGAAATTTGTGCCTTGGCAAAACCCCACCGAGCTTTTTATCCTCCACGTCCCTATAAACCCTATGTACCTTTTTCATTAATACATAGTGACGTTTGGGGACCTTCACGAATTTCGTCTATTTCTGGAAAAAAATGGTTTGTCACTTTTATTGATGATTACACAAGAGTTAGTTAGGTGTATTTACTCAAAAGAAAAATCGGATGTGGAAGAGATTTTTAAAAATTTTTACACCATGGTTCAAACTCAATTTCAGGGGCAAATCCAAGTTTTTCGAAGTGACAATGGTAAGGAATATTTTAATAAGTTTTTGGGGCATTTTTTTTTTTCCCGAAAAGGGTATTGTTCATCAAAGTTCTTGTAATGATACCCCACAACAAAATGGAGTTGCCGAACGAAAAAACAAGCATCTCTTAGAAGTTGCTCGCGCCCTTCTTTTCACCACTAATGTCCCGAAATATTTTTGGGGTGAAACAGTTCTAATGGCTACTCATTTAATTAATCGTATGCCTTCAAAAATCTTAAATTTCAAGTCTCCCTTAACTATCTTTCAAACGTTTTTTCCCATCTCTAGGTTGACATCTTCATTGCCTTCAAAAAAATTTTAGTTGCACTGTTTTTGTTCACAACAAAGATGGGTCGCGGGAACTTAGATCCCAGAGCAAAAAAAAGTTTTTTTTGTTGGATTTGTTCCCCATCAAAAAGGATATAAATGTTGTGATCCAATTTCAAAAAGGATGTTTGTTACCATGGATGTTTGTTTTTTTGAAAATACACCATATTTTAACACTCATCTTCAGGGGGAGACAAGAAAGGAAGATTCAGTGGTGGATGGACTTTTTAACGAAGATTTTTTTCAACAAAATCCGAACCTCTTCTACCAAAGTTTTGAAAAAAATTCGGGCTCTTTTTTTCAAATAAGAGATGGATCTATTCAAGCAAATTCGGAAATAGGGAATCAAGAAGAAAATTTGGTTTCAAACTTACAGGAGAATTCGGTACTTGAAAAATTAGATCAGGAAAATCTTCAACAAAATGCAATTTTAGAAAATAATTCAAATTTTGAAATATTCCTAGGTTCTGATGAATCTGGACGTGTTTTATCTTAAGAAAATCTTGATCAAAATTTGGAGAAAAATCTCAATATCTCTGGCCGAACTTTATCTCTTAATCAAAATTCTAATTTTGAAACTAAATCTTCTCTTTGTACCCAACAAGATCTTGGATCAGTCTATTATGCTACAACAGAAACATAATCACAACAGTTCCAGAAATAGAGGAGAAAAAGGGTCGAAAAAAGTTTTTGGATCAACCTATGAGAAAAAGCATCCAGATCAAGGAAAAAAGTCCAAGATTTCTCCACCTAGCCACACGTCCAACCCGGGTTCAACCCAAAACTCTAAAAATTCTCAAGTATCCTCAAAACGTGTCTTTCAAAGATCTAAATGTCCCTATAGCCGTTAGGAAAGGTGGTAGGTCATGTATGAGTCGCCCTTTATATCCGATGTCTAAATATGTTTCTTACAAAAATCTTTCGACTTCTTTTTCTGCCTTCACTTCTCAACTTTCGTGTGTAGAGATTCCTAAGACTGTACATGATGCTCTAAAGGTTCCTGAATGGAAGGAGGCAATACTTGAAGAGATGAGAGCACTTGAGAAGAATCAGACATGGGAGGTTGGAGCTCTACCAAAGGGAAAATCGACAGTAGGGTGTAAATGTGTGTTTACTACCAAATACAAGGCGGATGGGACACTGGTAAAGTACAGAGCGAGGTTGATGGCTAAAGGTTTCACACAGACCTACGGCATAGACTATTTGGAGACATTTGCACCAGTGGCGAAACTTAATACCATACAAGTCCTCTTATCACTAGCAGCAACGCTTGATTGGCCTTTACAGCAGCTAGATGTCAAAAATGCCTTCTTGAATGGAGATTTGGAAGAAGAGGTCTACATGGATCCTCTTTCGGGTTTTGAACAAAGATTCGGATCACGAGTATGCAAGCTAAAAAAATCGTTATATGGTCTTAAGCAGTCTCCAAGGGCTTGATTCGAGAAATTCACTAGGTCCGTAAAAGGGCAAGGCTACAACCAGGCTCAAACTGATCATACCATGTTCATTAAACATTCAGGAGATGGGAAGGTGACCGTGTTGATTGTTTATGTGGATGACATCATACTCACAGCAGACGACCAAAGAGAAATAAACCGGTTGAGGGCTAGTCTCGCATCAGGGTTTGAAATTAAGGATCTAGGATCTCTCAAGTATTTCCTTGGAATGGAGGTTGCTCGATCCAAGGACGGGATAGTGGTCTCACAACGGAAATACATCCTAGACCTTCTCAGGGAGACAGGGATGAGTGGTTGCAAGCCAGTCGATACGCTAGTCGATCCAAACAAAAAGCTTGGTGATAGCGAGCAGGGAGGTCTGGTTGATGCATGTCAATATCAACGCTTAGTAGGGAAATTGATTTACTTGTCACATACTCGGCCTGACATTGCCTTTGCCGTGAGTTTAGTAAGTCAGTTTATGCATGCCCTGCATAAAGAGCATCTTGAAGCCACGTATAGGATATTGAGATATCTAAAGAGTTCTCCTGGTAAAGGCCTGTTATTCAAGAAAAATGGACAACGAACGATCGAAGTCTACAGATGCAGATTGGGTAGGCTCAGTGACAGATAGAAAGTTGACTTCCGGATATTGCATGTATTTATGGGGAATCTTGTGACTTGGAGGAGCAAAAAACAGAACGTGGTAGCTCGTAGTAGTGCTGAGGCAGAGTAACGAGCGATGGGGAATGGAGTTTGTGAGATCCTGTGGCTACAAAGGATACTGGAGGAGTTGAAGAAACCAATAGAATCTCCAATGAAGTTGTATTGTGATAATAAAGCAGCAATAAGCATAGAACATAACCCGGTGCAACATGATTGAACCAAACATGTAGAGATCGATAGGCACTTCATTAAAGAAAAGTTGGAGGCAGGAGTTGTTTGCATGCCATTTGTCCCAACCACACAACAAACTGCGGATATCCTAACTAGAGGGTTGTTCAAACCGAATTTTGAATTTCTTGTTAGCAAGTTGGGCATGATAGATATCTATGCACCAACTTGAGAGGGAGTGTCGAAGATATTTAGGAAGTAGTTAGGATAGATTTTTATTCTTCTTCTGTTTAATAAAATCCGAGATATGCAATTGGATTAGTTAGGAGGGTGGTTTCCTATTTTTTCTCTGTTTTGTTAGTTTAGATATCAAGGGAATTAGTGCTCCCTATTTAAGTGTAATCTTTGATTTACGTTAATATGAATGGTATAGAAAAATCCGAAATTCTATTATCCCAAACTACAATAGGCTTAGTCGCTTGATATTATTATTAAAATGCCCAGAAAATAGAATTTTTGAAACCAAGGGCTGCCAACCTTTTTCTTATACCCGCTCTAAAAAGTATGCCTCAAAGGTACCATCGCTTTGACACTATTTTGTTATCTAAACTTATTCATTGGCCAGTCTCGACTTACTAATTTACTGTCTCTGTGTTGCTGTCTTTGTTTTTTATTCGCTGTTTTCCTGCCATTTTTGAATAATTTTCTTTACCTCTTTTATTTGTTATTAATTTTCTTTGCCTCAAAGTACCATCGCTTTGACACTATTTTGTTGTCTGAACTTATTCATTGGCCAGTCTTGACTTACTAATTTACTGTCTCTGTGTTGCTGTCTTTGTTTTTTATTCGCTGTTTTCCTGCCATTTTTGACACTTAATTTTCTTTACCTCTTTTATTTGTTATTAAGGTATCTCTTATGAAAAGACTTCGACATCCAAATGTATTGCTCTTTATGGGAGCTGTGACTTCACCTGAACGTCTTTGCATTGTGACTGAGTTCCTTCCACGGTGTGTCTCAACTTCTGTTTTATTCACTCTTATACTAGGATCATTCTGTTATTTTTCCTGTATTTCTGACAAATTTTTGTTTTAAGAGTGTAGTCTACTTACTCGCTATAATATGTTCTTAATGCAGTGGAAGTTTGTTTCGCTTTCTACAGAGGAACACAGCAAAATTAGATTGGAGAAGGCGGGTTCATATGGCCCTGGATATTGTGAGTGTTACGTATTACAATAGTGTATTTAATTTCTCGTGCCTCTTAAGTATTTCCACTTCTTGTTATTTACATTATTTCAGCTTTGTTTGAAGCAACTTGTCTATGCAGTCGCGCAATGTCTTGAGTATCACATCCCTTTTTATATGTGCCCACACCTTAATTGCTATTATTTCCACAGGCACGGGGTGTGAATTATCTTCATCATTTCAACCCACCTATCATCCATCGAGATTTGAAGTCTTCAAATCTTCTTGTTGATAAGAATTGGACTGTTAAAGTATGCTTCCCGCTTTCTTAACATATATTTTCAGTTAATTTTTTTTTTTGGGTCTTTAGGGAACATGAAGCTCATTTATTTTCGTCCGAACAGGTTGGTGATTTTGGTCTTTCACGTCTCAAGTATGAAACCTATCTCACAACGAAGACTGGGAAGGGAACGGTACTCTGACTTGTCCACATGATATCCCTTTCCTTTTTCATTTTATCTTATGTGGCTTCTCAAAAGTCAACTTCCCACGTTATCTTTATCCCCTCATTTTTTCTCTTTTTCGTAGCCTCAATGGATGGCACCAGAAGTTCTACGCAACGAACCCTCGGATGAAAAGTATGTGCTTATTTTAGTCAAGGATAACGTGAATCTTTATTTCAGCTTGCATTTCCCTTGTTAATGGGACCTTTAGAATAACTTAAAGTTTTTATTTCTACTGGAAACATTTAGGTCTGACGTATACAGCTTTGGAGTGATCCTATGGGAGCTTGCAACGGAGAAGATTCCTTGGGATAATCTCAACACAATGCAGGTTTTTTTCTGTCAAACTATGTCACGAGCTTTTATTCAAGAATATAGGATTCAATAGTTTTATATGTATCAAATGAATTGCTTCATTTTCGTTCAGAAATAGATACACCCGTTGCTGGCAACAGGTCAAATATGTTTTTAGTGAACTGCTCTTAGTGGACGAGATTTTTCTACGACACATCACGACTTTGACAGCATGCATGAACATCAATCTATTTTGGTTACATGCAGGTAATTGGTGCTGTTGGGTTCATGAACCAAAGATTGGAGATTCCAAAAGATGTCGATCCTCAGTGGGCTTCTATAATTGAGAGCTGCTGGCATAGGTACTAACCTCCTTTTCTTCTCACTCTTGCGAATTTATAGTAATGCATGTACTTATTTTTTAAGACAAGACATTGTCTTACGATTCCAATTGGTGAAATGGCATTAAACCCAGCGATCCTGCATGCCGCCCGACATTCCAAGAATTGCTTGAAAAGCTCAGGGAGCTGCAGCGACAGTATACCCTTCAGTTCCAGGCCGCACGCTCCGCTGCCGGAGATAACACCCAAAAGGAAATGTAGGACCTGCCCACCTTGGTTTTTTTGTGTTTTGGGGTGTTCTCTCTGATACTTAGTTGGCATCATTCCCAGCTGAAGCAACCATTTTTGGTAGATATCCGAACCAACCCCCATTACTGGTAAGGAGGCGGTAGTCAGTACAAAATGGATTTTTGCGGTAGGTATTGGAACGAAAGTTGGAGTTCTCAGATTGTGGCTGACTGTTTGGCAGACAAGAAAAGGGAAAAGAAAAAGCAGAAAAGGGGAAAGTGGTTGTCATTCATGTGAGCTCCCTAACTATGACGGTGATTGGGTTGGTCTGTGTGATGGTTGTGTTTTTTTTGCACTGACATCATCATCATCATCATCATCATCATAATATGAAGCAATTGTTTGAAAGTTGGTCATTGGTGTTTCTGGGAATTGTGTCGGTTGGATCACGTGTCACCTTTTTCTGTGATTTTGTATTTGGTGAGAAAATGCCAGGATCACTTGAAAAAAAACAAAAAACAAAAACAAACAAACAAACAGAAAATTGTACAAAGCAAGGAAGTAAAAGTAGTAGACTGTATTAGATTTTTTGTGGTGAATGTAGACGATATTAGATTAAAAGCATATGGAAGTTGAAATCATCGGTCAGGGTAAATTCTGATTGAGTTTTTCCTTAAGTGATTTTGCATGGAATCTTCTGCTTCTCAAAAAGGCAAATTTTGCAGGTGTACGTACGTCAGCCAATGGCTTCTGCTGTTATTATCGAGTTCATTATCGTCCTAATACATGTAACTTTATGATTCTTGTGGAGAGCAATAGATAAACAAACTAAAACAAGTAAACGGCGTATTTTACAACGGTTTACTTGCGAGTAATTACTATTTTTTAATAAAGGGTAAATAAATTATTTAGTAAAATGCATTTTGTAATTTCGTATTCTAACTTTCTAAATATGCTATTTACAATATATTTCCATTCTTGTTGTATTAGCACCAACTGCTTTCCTAGTGAGATGCAAATTCTAGCCATTGTTGTAACTAGTAAGATCCGCTTATGGGTCCACTAATTTCGTCCTCTAGAAAGTCTTTGTGATCTATCTCTTGAGATTGTATGTATCACTTACTCGGGTGAATAACTCTAAAAAAGTTTCTTTAAATTATTGTTGCTTTCTTAATCTCATACATACATATACACACAAATATATATATATATATATATATATAAGATGATTGTACCATAAAAGAGATGCAATTTCTAACCGTAAAAGTGTCATTAAATTATTGTAGCTTTCTTAATCTCATATAATATGAGAAGATCGTCCCACAAGATAGTTTTTCATATCCTACAGAAGAATATTCCGGGGATAGTTTTTCATATCCTACAGAAGAATTTTCCGGGGTAGAAATAGATAAAAATATTGATGTGTGTGCTTTCAGAAAAGCATACAACGAATATTTAGGGAAAATTGGTAGATATATACTCATCAGAACAGAAAGATACCATTACAAAAACACTCGAGTCGACTGGCATAAATGCAAACCAAGATTTTTAGTGAAACAAAGCTCCACTAATGACTAATCCATAGGTATTGCACAGTGACAAAACAACAATTAGGGGTAATCATTTTTCATTTGTATGCCTCAAAACGATTAAGAAAGCAAAGGCTTGCTTTTTTTCTAGTGAAGCAAGTGTCTAATAGCAGCGACAGCATCCCCTTTGTGTTCTCGTAGTGTTCTCTCCGCAACCTTCTTGTCCAACTATATATTGACACCAATTTACAGAAGAGAGAATGTTTAGAAGCAGTATCCCAGTATAAATTCATGAAGCGCATAGTACTATTGGACATCTACAGTGCACGACACGACAACTTCCATGCACAACACAACACAACTCACATACAAAAGTGCACGACACAACTCACATACACGTGTCAAAACTCACTTTGACACACATACAATGTCATTCTTCTTCAAGACATGGAAGGATAGGAAGAAAGAAAACTGACCTCTAGTTCATTTGCAATGATGTCTACATCAGCTGCATTGATCTTGACAGCAGCCAATTCCTTTTCCCTGGAAGGAAATCATCTGGTTATTATAGAACGAGACAACCATGTCTATCAAAACAAAAGCAACGATGCTAGTGATCCAGGATTACAAATGACCTGGACAATGAGTTGTTATTTTTTTACTGGTGAAATATGACTTTCCATAAATAGATTTACTATTTAATAGATTTTTTTCGGATCCCTCTAGCATTATCCTTGAAACAATAACACTGAATAAATCAAGGAAAAGATGAAATGTCGTCTAGGAGAAAACCAAATTAACTTATCAAGAATAATACTAAAAATAGTCACTGTGAGATAGAAGAAGTTACAATTAACCTACAACCCGATAAGAGAATACACAAGAAAAGAGGGAAAATAGAGAGAGACTCTAGAAAGAAAGTCAAATTCGTATCCACTTGATATGAAAGAAAACAAAGATTCAGTTTAGATGCAGAAGGTAATCATAGATCTGAGTGCCGGAGAGTCTGTCATGACTTGGAAATAAACAGGAGCAACACATCCAAGGGTGTCAATTAGAAATGGGAATGCTCGAAAATTGAGGATAACTTCCTCTCATATCTGATAAAAAATACATGACACTCTAAACCATCCATGTGACATCATCAATGGGTGTCTAAAACTCTCAAGTCTTAAGAAGTAATTCATGAAAACCCACTAAACAAAATGTTAAGAATGATCTGTCTTGTCATATTTACTGCTCAGTAAAACCAAAAGTTTAACTCCTTTTTTTATTTTTTTTATTTTATAAATAAACATCCTTTTATGATAGGGACTTATCGTTCACACTTGATAAAATTAATGAAAAATTTTCAGATTTCGAATCTAAGCATTCCTATCCAAATTCCTTCCCTCCCACCGGTACCCGAACCCCTCCCTTCTCATCATTGAGCTAATCCCGACAGGTTAAAAGTCAACATCTTGATATAAAACACAGTACTAGTGCCTAATTAAACTTGGTAAATTTCGATTCATTTATTAGTTATTAAGAAAAAATTATCAAGCCAAGGCCTTGTTCACAAAACAAACTAAACTCCTCCTCCCCCACCGAACTTAACGTATAAAGTTGCAAACTTTTTGAGAAAAAAATCAAGTTGCAAACTTGCATTAGCCTATCTTATCTTAAATCTTAATATAAAAGAAAACACACAAATTTCATCATAGTTTTTTTTTTTTTTTTTTTTTTTTTTGAGGTAATATCATCATAATTTTGGTTTCCAAGATAGTAATAATCAAATTAGCAACCAAAAATCGAGTTCACAGAAGAAAGGTGATCAAAGGGGAAAAATACATGGCGAAAGTGGAACCCTTTAGAAATTGAGGGGGAAAAAAAAAAAAAAGAACGAACCTCAGCCTCATGGCATTCCAGTCAGCTTCAGCAGACGCGGCAATGGACGCCATAGCCTG
Source organism: Ficus carica (assembly GCA_009761775.1). Taxonomy (NCBI): domain Eukaryota; kingdom Viridiplantae; phylum Streptophyta; class Magnoliopsida; order Rosales; family Moraceae; genus Ficus; species Ficus carica. Next base: position 15,893,964 of record CM019746.1, read on the forward strand.
ACCACACGAGAAAACCCAAAACATATACATATATATACATCAGAATTCAACAAAAATTCATTTTTCGAAGAAATTATAATCCGATTAAATCAAAGCAAAAGAAAAAGTGTTGTGAAAATTAACCTCTTGGACGCGAGTGGAATCGAGTTGACGATCCTCGACGCGGTCGGTGAGCTTGTCTAAGGCTTTGCTCTGCTGTTGAAGGTCCTTTGAGTCCACCACTCTCTCTATTCCTCCTTCCTCTCCTCCTCCTCCGCCCCCACCTCCGCCGCCTCCTTCCATTTTCAGATTCTCTCTGTTCTGATTTTCTCTCTCTTCGTTTCTCTCGCAGAGGTGGTCTGAGGTAGAAGACGACGATCACGAGCTAGAGAGAGAAAGTAAAGCCCTAGGTAGGAGACGAGGAGTGAATCTCAGTTTCATGGGCCGATACTGGACTTCAACTGCTAAGCCCAATTAAGAGCCCAAAAATGTATTGGGTAGTTGGGCCTGGTTTGTTGCTTCATGATTGGGAACCATTTGGGCCCATTTTGGCCCAAGCTGAAACAAACTCTTTTTTGTGAAAGGTGCAAAAGAGAAAACACCTCAAATGACACAAATTTAGAGATTATTATATTAATAGATACAAAAAGTTTATACTAGAATAATATAAAATAAAATTAAATTAAAGTTAATTAAAATTTATGTCATGTTGGTCAAGAGTGAAGAATTTGTGTCATGTTGATTTATAGATGAAAAAAAGGTGGTTTAGATGATTTTCTCAGGTGTGGTGTGAAAAATGGTGAAAATTCATGGAATTTGTTGAGCAAATTAGGAAATCTGTTCACTCAATTCTAGTTTTGTGTTATTCTCTTAGAATTTTGTCCAATTTGAAAAAGAAAAATAAGGACAAAAATCTTACAGTGTTCAAGGAATGATACAAGTCTTTATGAGTTTAGTGAGTGGAATCAATGACAGAGCCATCTTATGGCTTATACACACTCAACTTTTAAAAATTCATTTTTTTTAATGGAAAATAAGGGTGGGGGACCGTTTGGCCACCCAACCTTAAATTTATGGCCCATACTTATTAATTTAGTTATATGGTCTAATTAGTTAATTTAAGACATTGATTTTCTATTTTGCCATCTTTTTATGCATTCTTTATTCGTGCTTTTCAAGTATTTCTTCTTCTTCTTCACGCTCTTCTTCTTCTTTTCCTTCTCCTGCTTAGTATTAGGTTCAAATTTTACGTGAAATTTGATTCTTTCTATCTCATGTGAAATCTGAAAATATTTGTTTATTTTTGTTTACTTTTGAATTTTAATTAGGTTTTATAAAGAATTATTTGATTATTTATTGTGTTTTGGTTGTTTCAATTTCTCTTTGTGGTGTTTTTGGCGATTCTCTGGGTTTTCGTTATTTAATTTTGAACAAACCATGTATTTGATCCGTTTTTTCACATTTTTTTAGTTGTTTTCGTGTTTCTGGTCTGAACAGTAATCAATCACTGATTAACTCGTAGTCAATCACTGATTGACCATTCCTTCCTTTTTTTTTTTTTTTTGTTCTTATATTTTGTTGGTGGTCAATCAATGATTAGCCTTAGTTAATCACCAATTAACTCTCAACTTTATTTTCTTGGATTCCGTCCAAATAACAATAAACAGTAGTCAATCACTGATTAACTTGTAATCAATCATTGATTGACTCTGGTTAATCACTGATTGACTCCCAACTTAATTTTCTCAGTTTCCAACAAAAACAACAACAAATGTTGATTAATCTGCAATGATCGAAGATGTAGTGGATTCAAATGCAAAATACTAGGAATTCAACTACAACAAATGGCAATTTTGTTCCTATGGAAGCATCTCTAAAACGTGTTGGCAAAGCATTTTGGGATAGAGTATGGGTTTGTCAGTGAGGAGGAAGAAAGACTGAGATTGACGGAGATGGTGAGGGAGAAAGGGACGTTTTGACGGCGACGAGAGAGAGAGGTTGAGGTTGACAGAGATGATGAGCGTGGGTGCGACAACCGGAAATGGTGGACAGCGCGATGGTGAACGGCGGTGGTTGTGTGCGGTAGTGAGGAAGAATGGTGGTGGTGGCTATTGCAAGAAAGATGCAGATGGTGGCTCTGTTATTGTGTTTTTGCATAAGAAAGTCAAAGGAGGAGTTAGGGTTAAGTGAGTTAAATTAGTATTTGTGTCATTTTCATTATATTAATAAGAGAAAAAAGTTTTTTTAACTAAATATGATAAATTTAGACTATCTACTTGAAATTGGACCTAGCAATGGGCTATTTACCTCCAAATTCTTTTTTTATACCCAAAATTTTGATGATGCCCATATTTATAAGAAAAATCGTAAGTATACCGTATTTAATTATTGAAATAAATATTAGTTAACGGATTGAATTATAAGTTAAAGGTCAAGCCTAAAAATTCTCAAAATTTGTAGTTTTTAACCATGTCTATGTTTAATACAAATTATCTCTAATTCTTTTCATAATGCTCAGCACCGGTTTTTTTTGTTTTTTTTGTTTTTGGTTTTATAGCCATTGAGGGACATCTCACAAGATTTCCCAATTTTGAATATGTTTTTATGTCGGTGACTTTTGTGTTGAATTTCATTCCAGATTACCAAAGAAAAAATACTAGTCTTGTTAAGATTGTCATGTTACTATTACTTATTATTATCATCTTTTATGAGCAGTCTTGTGCTACCATTATAAGTTTAATTTGTAAATGCTTACACCATATAAGAATGTTTTTGGTGGTCGATCATACTCTCCCATAATTCTTGGCTCCTTGGACTGTAATTATTGTCCATTTTGGACACTATTTTAGAACATGTTCACATTTTTTCTTTAAAAGTTTTGTGTCCCCTTTTTTGTTTAGGATAGTCCCGACAATTGAGTAAAGTTCTGATTTACATGAGCATATATAGGTTTGTTAATTTTGTAAACTATGGACAAATTGAAAAATAAACATAAATTAAAAAAAAAAAAAAGAGTAAAGCTGTATGATAAGATAGTCAAAGATTTTATCAGATACCTCAGGATATTCTACGTCATAATGTAATGAGCTGTATTCATCTGGACATATTTTTCTGAAGAAGGCTTATATCTTTGTGAAATTACTTACATGAGTAAACCAGTTACACGCACATATATATAGAAAAATGTCTTAGTTCCGACAATTAATTCAATTCAGAATTTTAAAATAATTAATTAGATTACATGTAACTTTTTATTTAGATTATTTGTAATATAATATTATTTAAAACTATTAGCTAAAAGTATTATATTGAAACAAAATTGATTTTTACAATAACTTCAAAAAAAGTTTTAAGTGTTGTTTTTTAAAGATGTCGGATAAGAGGATATATTTATGGGCCCGTTTGATAGAATTTTTATTTTTGCTTTTAGTTAGTAGAAGAATAGAAACAAAATCTATAACTTCTTAGTAAGTGTTTGGAATTAAAGAGAGTCAAAATGATTTTTAAAGTATTCTATTAAGTACTAAAAATGTTAAATAAAGTTTATAATGTCTAATTTAAATTTTGTTATAAGTTTTAAAATCTACTCAAAAGAGCTTTTGTCAGAAATCATATTTTTTTTATTTTAACATAAAACACTTTTAAAAATTGAAAACTCTTCTGATAGATTATCAAAATATTTTCAGAAACTGCTTTTAGATATAAGAAGCTAAAAATAATTTATAAAAACCTCAGTCAAACAGGTATATACGTATGCATATTGTATGGATTGGATAACTAGCTAGTGACGGTGGAAGACTAATGAGATTAGCCAATAGGCAAGTGCATGTTACTATATCGTGGGGTGTACTTTCAGAGTAGTTGAGCAGATGGGAAAGCCCTCATTTATGATATCATTTGAATAACTTTCCAATTTGGCCTTCCATTTTCAAAAACGAGTTGAATTTTGTATCCATTTCACTAAATAAGCCCTGGCCTTAACTTTTAAAAATTAAATTTTTTTTTTTTTGATGGACGTACCCTTTTGCATTGCATATCCTCAACTGCATGCATTAATGTGTCCCCTTTTGCTTTGTATTATAAGTATATGTTGCTTTGGTCTGTGGCTCTCAGCTCTTAGTGATCAATTTCAGAAAAATAAATTACTTTGGTTTTCTGTTTTTGTTTGAGTGTGAGGGAAAACATGGGAAGGTTTTCTTTTTCTTTTTCTTCAAATGTGAGGGTGTTGGTTGGTTTTATGTTGTTTGTGTTGGTGATCGGAGTGGTCCAATGTCGGAGGTTTGAAAAGGAGACGTTTCTTGGAGGTGGGTTTGGTGGTGGAGCCGGCGGTGGTGGTGGTGTAGGACTTGGAGGAGGAGGAGGCCATGGTGGTGGTCTTGGAGGCGGCGGAGGCGCTGGTGGCGGTCTTGGAGGTGGCGGCGGTGCTGGTGCTGGTCTTGGAGGTGGTGGTGGTGCTGGCGGTGGTCTTGGAGGTGGCGGCGGTGCTGGGGGTGGTCTTGGAGGTGGCGGCGGTGCTGGGGGTGGTCTTGGAGGTGGCGGCGGTGCTGGTGGTGGCGGTGGCGCTGGAGGTGGTGCCGGTGGTGGTTTTGGTGGCGGCAAAGGAGGTGGTGTTGGAGGTGGAGGCGGAGCAGGTGGTGGTGCTGGCGGTGGTTTTGGAGGTGGAAAAGGTGGCGGTATAGGTGGCGGAGTTGGTGGTGGCGGTGGAGCAGGTGGCGGTGCTGGCGGTGGCATTGGAGGCGGTAAAGGTGGCGGCTTTGGAGGTGGAGTTGGTGGTGGTTCCGGAGGTGGAGTTGGTGGTGGTTCCGGAGGTGGAGCAGGTGGAGGAGTTGGAGGTGGCAAAGGAGGTGGTTTTGGCGGAGGAGTTGGAGGTGGAGGTGGTGCTGGTGCTGGTGGTGGAGCAGGCGGCGGCTTCGGAGGTGGAAAGGGCGGTGGTTTTGGAGGAGGAGTTGGTGGTGGTGGTGGGGCCGGTGGTGGTGCCGGAGGCGGCGTTGGTGGAGGTGGTGGGGCCGGTGGTGGTGCCGGAGGCGGCGTTGGTGGAGGTTTTGGAGGTGGAAAAGGTGGCGGCGGCGGCTTTGGAGGAGGCACTGGTGGTGGTGCCGGTGGAGGGGGCGGTTTTGGCGGAGGTGCTGGTGGAGGAGTTGGTGGCGGCTTCTAATTCCCAATGTTTAGCTAGCTACTATAGCAACTAAAATATATTGAGCATATATTATGTATTTGAACAAGAAAAAAAAAATTGCAGTGTCACGCCCATGTAATGTTTTTCTTAACTATTAAAATAAATTGCTCCTTCCATGCATTGAAAACAAAATGAAAAATACTCGTTATCACCAACATTGATCATCAGTATTAATTTTTTTTAAAATTATTTATAGATAATTTTATGTGAAACTATTTAAGATTCTCTCTCATGATAATAAATTTAGAGTTCACCTGTAAATTTATGATTTGATTAAAAAGTGGGATGATAATTATCCATAGCTATATTATATATAGAATTGTCTAAAACAAAAATAGTCAGATCAGTTTATGATCTGTAGCTAAAAAATTGTACGAAAAGTTTAATAATTCAAATCCACAAGACAAATCAAACTATTAACTTCACCTAATTTAGTATAGGTAGGAACCTTTTATAACAAAATTAGCAAAACTTGGACACTAAAAATAAAAAGCTCTAGAAAGGATAACTTGGTAAATATATAACAATCGGATCCATGTCAGAGCTATAAATGTTTTTACGTGAAGTACAGTCCTTTTTGCCTTTTAATTAATCAATCCTTCATGAATCAACTTCAATCCAAACTGGAAGCCATTCCTTGCCATCAATGAAATCAATGGAGAGGAACGGGGCAGCCTCTTCATCCGTCAGCTGCGTCGACCACGGCGCACGCTTGTCCGGCGACGATCCTGGCCCGTGCGTTTCGTACTCCGCTTGGAACAAATTTCTGTTCTCCCCCCCCCCCCCCCCCACCCCAAAAAATAAAAACAAAAAAACGAAACGAAACGACTTGTCTAGTTAGCTTGACTTTGGTTAATTAATTATCGATTATTTTGTTATGTGATTGTACTAAAACGGAGAGTCGAGTAAAGATGAGTCTTACTCTGTGCTGCCCTCGTAGCTCCAATTGGTCCAGCCAAGTGGGACAATGGTCCTAGAGAGATAAGTCTTTGCAAAAACAGTCCTTGAATAGGGACCCTTGGCTCTTCCTAAGTAGACATCATCAGTTCCATAAACCTTGCCTCTGATAAATACAAACCCACTTTCATCTGTTGCGTTCTTCCTATTATGGGCTGTGATGGACCCACTTATTGATAATCTCTTGTCTGATATCACAAATATCTCACAGCTCTGCAATTCCAGGTTTTGTAATGACAAAAAGTTAATATAAAAGTATAAAACCATCTTTAATCTACGTCTCACGAGTTGTAAATAACTAAAATGGAGAAGATATATTAAGGGCTCATTTGAGGGCATATTTCCAAACATATCTTTAAACATTTTTATTTTTATTTTTATTTTTTTCTTGAACTCAAAACTATTATTTACTATTTACATCGACAAATGTCTATAGTAAATTCAAACTTTAAATGTTTATAACTTGTTATTTCAAGTCTAAATGAAACTTTTTTTTTCCCTCAAAATTGTATAGAATTTTGAGAGAAAAAAACAAGATACATGATGATATATTTTCTTTCCGAACATATTTTAAGATTTTACATTTTTTCATTTCACTTTCCCCAAAAACGTACATTACCAAAACTATAAATGGTTTTCAACCAAAATACATCTTCAAAACCTTCCCAAACGGACCTTAAATTTTGCATAAACAGATGTTAAGTAGTTCTATATGAAGATTTATTTATTGCCCAAGTATTAAAAGTTTATGGTACTTACATGGAAGACAGATCTAGCACGACCAAAGATGAAGTCAACAGAGCCTTGGATGTAGCAATTGTCGTAGTAATGCCTGCCTTTGTAATCAAAGAGAGTGTTGTGAGTGCTGTAGAATGCACAGTGGTAAAACGCAGCCTTGTCTGCTGCTACAAATGCTGCCACTGACTGGTTTTGAGATGTATATGCCACCCCTGTTGGAGCTTCATTCTGCGTTCATTTAAAAAAAAAAAAAATTGTCATGATCAAATATTATATATATATATATGTATATAGAGCCTTTTCATGTATTTTTTTTTTCTATTATTTGAGGCTTCAAATTTCGAGTGTTTGAACAGGTATTGACTTAGTAAAATAACCATAAATGATGTTGATTACGAGTTTTGGAAGTTGATACTACCACTTACGACTGACGAGTCTTAGGTATAGGCCATACACGTGATTGAGATGCCTATTTATCGTGAGTAAACAGTGTCCGATGTACCGGTGATGCCAAATTATAATATTGACAGATTTGTTTATATATGAAGTTCTACCATCAAAAGTACTAAATATACCAATTATGTACAACAAATACAATTGTTACATTTCAAAAAGTAAAAATTTATCATGAACACACTATGCGTATTTTACGCATACAGTTCCTTGATTTCTAACCTAAAAATTGTTATCTATTATTATTATTATTATTATTTTCAAGTAGGCAAAGGATAAAAAAAAAAAACCTGTTTTACATAATGCAGTTTTTAGGGGGAAAAAAGACTAAGTTAAAAAAGAAAGTGGAAGAGGAAAAGGGAAAATGATGAACAAACCTTAAAACTAACACCAAAGGCAATGAAGTTTGGAGATTCCACCTTGAAAGTAGCAGACTCAACATTGTCGCTTGAGCTTTGAGACCAAACAATATATGTCCTTCCTTTTCCATTTCCTCTCAAGAATATATATGGTTTGTTCTCTGGGATATGCACCTTCTCTCTACCACCAAAAAATAAAATAAAATAAAATAAAAAATAAAAAATAAAAAACCTTACTTATCATGTTTATTTTAGAATTTTAAACAAATGGATTATAACTTTTTTTTATTAGATCAGAAAAATAGAATCAATATAGTGTTCTCAACCCACTGTCTCATGTCACTTTAAAAACATACTGAGACCACATATGAAACATAAAAATAGGCCATCATACACCCTCGTTAACTATTTCAAAAAACATGTGTAAATATAAAGAACTGAATCTATATATAATGATTAGAGAGAGCCATGAAGGATTGTCCTTTACCGCTATGCTATCGCTATAGATAGAAAATGAAGTATGCCTTAAAAAAAAAAAAAAAAAAGAATCTATACCTGTACACCCCTTTCCTAACATGGATGATAATCCACTGAGAATTTCCTTCGGGAACAGAATCTATTGCAGCTTGGATGGATTTGAATTCCCCGTTGCCATTGATATCGACCTTAATTGTCCGGTTGGTGCCGATTTTTTGGGTCAATAGAGGAGAGTTGATCACAGTTTTGGCTTCCAAGCCATGAACAGTATTTGACAAGAAGATTGAGATGACAAAACTTATTGCCAATGATAAATGTATTGCCTTGATCAAAGAACACATGCTTGTATAATTTTTTCCTGGTGTGTGTGTGTGTGTGTGTGTGTATATATATATATTTTTTTTTTGGGTGGCTAGAATCTGGAAGTAAGTTTAAAAATTCTAACGTGATTAACTATGGTAAAGCCATTGTGGAAGTTCTAAATTGAAAGGGGGTTGTCTTATTTCTTTTTTCCTTTTTTTTTGTTTTTTTTGTTTTTGTTTTTGTTTTGTTTTTGTTTTGTTAGGATGTGGTTGTTTGGAAGGTAAAATTGGGTGTTTCTGAATTGAAGGCATGAGAGTTGGTTAGGAAGATCCTCTCTATTTTAGAGGGCCTCCAACAAATCCTTGTGTGGTTAATATATGCTGGTTGATTTTTAGCTTCTTTTTGTTAAAGATTAATTCTAATGAAACCATAAAAATAAAAAGATAGTTTCAAGGAACCCCGTTTTGCTTTTGCCATTTATGGCACTTGTCTCTGTCTAAAATATTCTGCCAAGCCTTCAATTAAAGATTATTTTTTACTTCGTTAAAATTTTCCATTCCTTTCTTTCTTTTTGAAATGGAAATTTCACCTAATGAGGAGGGCCAAACTACGGGTTATTATATAATTATACCTCATAATCTCCGTTATTTCTCACTTTATCCCTTTATTTTTAAAAACTACAAATGTGTATTTGAATTTGGCAAATATTTTAATTTCATTCCTCACACATTATGTGGACGAAAAAAACAAGGAAAAAAGACAAAAATACCTTAATTAGGTTGAAATCGTTTCTGAAAAATAAATATATATTTTTTTCTGGAGGAAGAAATTTGAAAAATGTTTTTACTATTTTCAAAACATAAAATTGAAGAACTAATTCTCTAGAAAAAATTGAAGAACTATTTCTTTTGAAAATTGAAGTTTTGTTTTGTTTTTTTGTTTTGTTTTTTTTTTTTTTTTGTTTTTGAACTGGGGATAGAGAGATTCAAATTTTATATTTTAGGTGAAGTCAAGTATAATATTATCACTATATTATGCCTGCAACCATAATTGAAGTTTTGTTTTAGTTTTAAATGTATCCTACTATTATTATTATTATTATTATTATTTTAAAAAAGGTCTGATTTTCACACACTAATCAAGAGTTATGCTGTTTCGCCCAAAACTTTCCATTTACAGGGTAGACGTGAGGATGAAATTGAAATAATTGTTTTGAATTTAAAAGATATCTTTATAGTTTCTTAAAACAGATGGACAAATTGAGAAATAATTAAATTAACAAATATAACTATGTAATTAACCCGCCAAACTAATTTTATTCGGTCTATACAAAAGATTATCTGCTTCTTAAACACTTACAAATATAAACCCTATAAAGCTAGTTCTGGAATTAATTGAAAAATGGAACATATATAATCTAAGCGTGAAACACCTACGAAGTCTGAAAATACCAAAAAATAAAACACTGAAATATATATATATGTGTGTGTGTGTGTGTGTGTGTGTGTGTGTGTGTGTGTGTGTGTGTGTGTTACAACTTCCATATCATCTTGTTGAAAATATTGTCCTAATTAAATCCCAAAGTTGAATTTGGTTATGTATTTATATCAACAAGCTGTCAAACACTCATACTTAAGGAGAATATTGGAAATGCTGAGTTGGAAGTTTGAAATATTAAATGTGATGTATACATTTTTTTATTATATTAATAATGAAGGGTACACATGAACTATTTAGGTTGTTGCAAGTCACAGTCATATCAAGGGAAGAAGACACATTATTGATTTCACTTTTTTGTTTCTGTTTCTGTTTTTCTTTTAGTTGTCACTTTTCTTATATGTGAAGGAATTTCTAAGGTCAGGAAACAATTAAATCAAAATCCAGATATGGCTATACAAGTAAATGAGACGAAGCAAATTAAAGATTTCGAATTTGAATATAAGAAGAATATTTCTTGGTAACACTAAAATTCGAGTAAAATAGAATTCTCTTTCTGACTTATTTACACGTAAAATTTTGCTGACTGTGGTTGGGGAAAAAAAAAAAATCATTGCACATTGTGAGAACACAATATTTGGAGGTTATATCAGGTCATGCATGCAAAAGTTCATGATATGCAGACATACGCGCTTGTATATAGTCTAGTAGAGAGACATCACTCTTTATAAACTATAATTATAGACATCCTGAATTCGAATCTCTCATTCGAAGGATTTCGCATTTTTTTAAATTATTAAGACATATTGGGATGTTTATTATTGTCTAAATAAAAGAAAAAGAAATGATGATGTATTAGGCATTCTCTATTAAACCGTAAATACAGACATCGTGAATTCGAGTTCCATTAGAAGAACGTCAAAATTTTCATAAAAAAGACATACACGAGCCGCCTTTTTAGTCTTTATAAGCCAAAAAAAAATAATGATGATAAACCGTAAATACAGACATCATGAGTTTGAGTCTCATTAGAAAGAATCCCAAAACTTTTTCATTTAAAAAAAACTTATATATGAGCCGTCTTATTAGTGTTTGAGCCAGAAAAACAAATGATGATACTAGGGATCACTTGATTATACTTATTATTTGCTTGTGGTGTGACATGCTCTAGAGATAGTATCTCGGCTTTCAATTTTTCATTTAAATAGATTATAATAGCATAGATTCTTAGCACTCTAGCTATATAATTCCTTATTCTTCTTAATTACTGAAATTGATCATGATTAGGAAAAGCATTAAATTCTCAGCCAAAAGCCATGATAACAGTAATTTTAATTCCTCTTACTGAAAAAAATATTGATCATGAATGGTAAAAGCATTAGATTCTCATCCAAAAGTCATAATAGTTTGGTAATTGTATTAAAGTCGTGGAGCCAAAGACCTTCCCCTTTGCCAATACAGAGTTGAGCAACCTTCTTTTGTGATTTTGTTCTCTCAGATAGTTGTCCTATATTTACTAGGACTACTGAATTTAGAGTTTCTCATAGGACAAACAACTCTCTTAGGAAAAAATGGATCATCTTGGAAGTGTAGTGACTTTATATCTCATATTTTGTCATGTGCTCAAGTCTGGTGTTGAAGGACAAGGAGGAGTACTTTCTTATGATTTCTACGAGAAATCATGCCGACAAGTTGAGAATATCATTCGAACCGGCCTTCAACCGATTTTCTTCGCTGATCTCACTTCACCTGCAGCTTTCTTGAGGCTAATGTTCCACGAATGCCAAGTTCAGGTTTCTCTCTCTCTTTCTCTCGTAACTATCTAAGTTGTGGAATGTGTAAATTTTCGTGAATCCGACTTTTTAGCCGCAAAGTACTTTTGACAACCAACTTTCAGTGACCAAGAGGCGACTATGTTTGCACTTTCTATTACGATGCCTTTCTTCCTTCTTCCACCATTGGAGTTGATGAGATGCTTCGGATTTTCGCCGACAAATTAGGGATGTCAATCGAAGAATTCGTCGCTATTATGGGTTCATATTTATCTTATTACAAAGAGTTATAACTTCATTTGCATCTTCATTTATTTTTAAAAAATATAAATACTAACGTTTGCTTACCTCATAAAAACTTAAGATTTTGGGAGGAATAATCAGTTGTAGTGACATTTATATTCATCCAATCATGTATCAACAACAGCCTACACACAATGTTATATTGTCAAAAGTGATATATAGTATTTTCATGATATAAATCATGGCAAAAATCCATTTTTTTGGCACGTGTTTTATATGCATTTAAACACTATTACCATACAACTATTTAAATGTCTCTCATCATACCTTGACATTTTCAAATATAATCTCTTAACATCAAAGAAGAGAAATATACTTAAAAATAAAGAATATAGATTTATGTAAAGTGAGAAAGTTGAGTCTTATTTCACATGCATTTTTTTAAGGTTATCCAAAGCCATGTACCGGCACTACTACAAAAAGTACATTACACGACGGAGATTACACGACGGTTCTTTGGAACCGTCGTGTAAAGTCGTTACACGACGGTTCCAAAGAACCGTCATGGAACCGTCGTGTAAAGTGCTCCGCGATGGACTTTACACGACGGTTCGAAAGAACCGTCGTGTAAAGTCCGACTTTACACGACGGTTCCAAAGAACCGTCGTGTAAAGTCCCTCGCGGAGCCACTTTACACTACGGTTCCAAAGAACCATCGTGTAAAGTGCCTCGCGGAATAACTTTACACTACGGTTCCAATGAACCGTCGTGTAAAGTCCGACTTTACACTACGGTTCCAAAGAACCGTCGTGTAAAGTGCCTCGCGGAGCAACTTTACACTACGGTTCCAATGAACCGTCGTGTAAAGTTCGACTTTACACTACGGTTCCAAAGAACCGTCGTGTAAAGTGCCTCGCGGAGTCACTTTACACTACGGTTCCAAAGAACCGTTGTGTAAAGTCCGACTTTACACGACGGGTTTTAAGAACCCGTCGTGTAATCCACCTGAATAAGGGGGTTACACGACGGGCCCTGGGGCCCGTCGTGTAACAACTGATTACACGACGGGCCCTAGGGCCCGTCGTGTAACCCACCTGGTTTGGTGGGTCACACAACTGATTACACGACGGGCCCTAGGGCCCGTCGTGTAACACAAGATTACACGACGGGCCCTCGGGCCCGTTGTGTAACCCACCTGGCTCGGTGGCTTACACGACGGGTCCTATGGGCCCGTCGTGTAATCCTCCCTAATTCGGGGGGGATTACACGACAGGCCCTATGGCCCGTCGTGTAATCTAGGGGATTACACGACGGTCCGCCACGGACCGTCGTGTAATCTTGAAAAAAATTTGAAAATTTTTAACTTGGGGTTTTCGAAATCCGCGCGCAAACCCATTACTTAAATACAACTTCCTTACCTTTTCTCTCCACATACCTTCTCATTTCTCTTCACACTCTCTAAATTTCTCAAGTACCCACTTCCTCCTCCAAGCCGCCGCCAACTCCGTCGTTGTCGCCGCCGTCGCCGTCGTTGCCGCCGCCGATTCATTGGTGTTGGAGTGTCTGTTCATCTTCAAAGAAAATTAAGGTAACTTCATATACAACTTAAAATAAATTTGGAATTTTGTCTTATTGTTTGTCACTAAAGTTCAATTTTTTAGCATGGATGTTTAAGTTCATAATGATGCTCTTTGTAGATTAATGGTTTGTGAATGGTTTTTACAATTTACATACATATGAATTTTTCCCGCCCACAATATGCTCGATGAAATGTCAACTTGAGTTTTTGGAGGAATAATATAGAAGCAATCACATATATATATGTATAAAAGCATAAACATGAATTTTTCGAGTGTTATTTTTGTCCTATGACAGCGTTATGCACTTATGCTTTTATTTCGAGTGTTTTTTTTTTTGTCCTAATTCGTGTGGGGCGCCAACAATCTTGATCTAAGGCATCATTACACGACGGTTCCGGCAATCTTAAAGATTACACGACGGTTCCTCCCGGAACCGTCGTGTAATCCCTAAACAGTAGAATATTACACGACGGTTTCGGGAGGAACCATCGTGTAATGTTTGTTTTTTTCTTTCACCACATATCTTTTTACCGGGATTACACGACGGTTTTGAAACCGTCGTGTAAAGCTTAGATACGACGACGGTATTAAAAACCGTCGTGTTATCTTCCACGACGCTGGATTACACGACGGTTAAGGAACCGTCGTGAAAACTTTACACGACGGGTAAAACCCGTCGTGTAATCCCTCTTTTCTAGTAGTGCGGAAAAAAAAAAAAAAATTTAAATTTATCTTTTTGTAGGTGCACACACATTGGGAATAACACACTGCTTGAACATTCTTCAACGTTTGTATGAGCCTCAAGGTGGCAAAATAAAAGGAATGGAACCTAGCTTTGAATTCTTCTTAAGGTGGAACTGTCGTAAAATGTCCATGACTTCAAACTCAAGCTTTGTTCCTAATGATCCTACCGCATTTGTGTTCGATAATTTGTACTTCCACAACGCGATGGGAGGCCGCGGAGTGCTGAGAATTGACGCCGGGATGGTAATGGATCCTCGCACGAAACACGAAACAAACCGTCTGGCGTTTCGCTGCCGACGAGGGTGCTTTCTTTGGGGCATTTTCTTCTGTCTTTGTGAAGCTCTCTAGCTCTGAAAATTTTGAAAAATCTATCTCTGGCGTTCTAGTTGGGAACAAAGGTGTAATTAGAAAGAAATGCAATGTATTAGGGTGAGTTTTGTGTTTGTAAATATAATAGTCACCTTGTACTTTGTCTTAGCTTAGGTTTGAGTTTATTGTAGATGAATTTCTTCATGTCTAACTCAATTTCCAAATTCAAATTACAACATTAGTGATGACGTTTTAACATGAGTTTGTCTTGCAATTTCTACATAAAGATGATTTTTGGTGGCCTTTTGAATTGGGCCTCAACAATGGTTTAGACGGAATGCTCATGAGCTTTCTTCCACAAGTACAAGTTGGCCCAGCACTTTTTTTTTTTTTTTTTTGAGGGAGTTGGCCCAGCACTTTTCAGTTTTAAAAAAACCTTCAATCTTTTTTTTTTTCCCAGAAAATTTTTTATATAGATTTTTTTCACAAAATTAAATGAAGTGAATAGCAAGTTTTTAAGATATCTGAAGTAAATAGCCCTAATAGAAAATTTTTATAGATAAATAGTTAATTAGATAAATAGTAAACTTTATTCTATATATTTTAAAGACATGTTATGTACTCCAATAATTTAGTGTAAAAATGCTATTTACTTATTGCTCTTTTTTTTTTTTTTTTTTTTAATAATATTTTGATGGGGAGAGGATTTTAGACCTTTACATTCAAGGCGCGTATAAAATCACCGCTAAACCGAGCTTGTAATTACAACATCAATAATTTTTCTACGACTTTCTTGTTTTTTTTTTTTTTTTTTTTTTTTTTTTAAAGTAATTGTTTCAATTACTTAGGAAAAAGTGAATATTTCTGAACAGAAGCAATCACATTGTGTTGTGGGCATCCATATAACTTAAACAGAAGCAGATCAAAGCTACAAACTTTTATTGTTGTAGCAAAAAAAAAAAAAAAAAAAAAAAATGTATATATAAATATATAAACAGAATTTATGGGCAATCAGTGTATGACTTGGCTTGTACGTCTGTTCACTGTTGAATATTGGACAACTCCTGCAATATGCAATCCAAACCTGTCCCTTTGAGGTTAGATGGATGATTCAGAACGAAGACTTTTTGTTTTAAATCTGAATTTGTGGATCACTTTATCTCACGGATATAGTGTGTGTGTATATTTATACATATATATGGACCAGAGGCTAAAAATGAAAAAGTTAAGAATACATTTTAAGTTTGAATCTCTTTGACTTGGAATGTCAGGCTTCATGTAGATAAGCCCCCAGGCCCCAAACTTGTTGAGAGGGGCTTCTGCTATGTGAGAGCTCACTGATTTTGCCTGAGATTATTATTATTATTATTATTTTATAGTTAAGTACAAAAATAACCAACTAATGGGTATCGTTTTTAACTGTTAAATATGTATTAAAAAAAACTCTATATTGTGTATATTTTCATTTTAACGTGATTTTGATCGGATTTAAGAATAGATATGTACTTACCGTATTGAGCTATTTGACTAATTGTTTTGAATCTTTGATTAGTGTTGTGCTCTATAGTTGGCACCAACTGACTAGAAATGCAACCTAGCTACTTCTCATTACTCTCATCTCAACTAACTTATCTCCAGCATATCAGCCTAGAGGCTTCTCTAGTTTTTTCGTACCAAGGCAAAAATGCACATACTCCCAAATAAAATTTACAAAAATAAATAAATAATTAAATAAAACTAACCGCATTCATTTATATGTAAATTAGATAATCATAATCCATATGACAAGCCAAGCTCACTTTCTACACTTACAAGAAATATGTTCAGATATGAAAGCTGAGACCACTCTGTACATGCATATACATATACATATACGTATACATATACATATAGATATATCTTTTTTGATAGATAAGGAGGATATACATACACACACATATATATATGTGTGTGTGTGTGTGTATTTATTGTATAAACTAAATGGTATAATGAGTCAACCAATTAGTACAATTAAGAGAAAGATATGGGGTGCCACAACTAAGATGCAACAAAATTCACAGGGAGTGCCAAATCAAACTTTGTGCATGTGGGGTGGGGGGTGTTATGGTGGGGGTGAGGCACACAGCTGTGAATGCGCTATATCTATCCCTACTCTACTTCCCATTCTTCTGTTGTTTTCCTGACCCTGCACGACAAGCTTCACTTACTGTTATTACCCTCATTGTTTTTTTTTTTTTTTTTTTTTTTTTTTTTTTTTTTCCCCCCCTAAATAATTATAAATATATATATATTTATTTTTTTATGTTTCCTTTTTATTTTCCCTAAATTGGAGGGCTTTTTTTTTAATGGGAAAAAGTTATTTAGAGAAAGTCTTGGAAACAGTAGAGTGAATGATGGGTTTCTACTTGTATCGGCTGCATTAAATTCTCACTACATGGTGGTTTTGCCCGATTGCCCTTTGAATATTATGTTATATTGACACAAAAGGCTTTATTAAAGTTTGGTTCCTTAGTTGGCTGCTGCTAGCTAATGCATTTTAAATGATATATACACTCTGCACGAAACCATAGTGGGTTAATGATATACACAAGTTTTGAATGCTTTCTTATAAAACAAAAAAACAAAAAAACAAAAAATGATATACACAAGTTTCACCCTTTTTTTTCCTCTCTCTCTCTATAAATATATACACATATACTTACATATACATATATATATATATATAAGTGTTCCTCATCGAAACTTTTACACCAGCTAAATGGCTCAACTCTCTAATTCACGGGGTGGTGTACTAAATTTTTCGGAGCAATTAATGTTGCCCTTTTGAGCTTTATATATATATAATTCCATTGGCTTGTATCTTATAGGAAGTGTCCTCTGTTTTTTGCCTCAAAGTCCAACTTCATGTGGTGAAGTGTTTTTGAGGTTTTCCTTTACCAAAGTGGAACACATATAATAGTTATTCCTCTTTTCTACTTTCTTGTGTTTTCTTGCGAGGGACTAGTGTTGGTGCAAAGTTTTAGCTTTCCATTAAATATATATATATATATATATATGACCTTGTCTATACTCTTATCATACAAGTATAGCCTGTAGCTCGAGTGTAGATTTCATGATCTTCTACAATAGCTCATTCCATATAGCTAGTGTTGTTGTTGTTGTTTTTATCTTTTTCTTTAATATCCCATTTTAAACCTTTTTTTTTTTTTGGTTAAGAAAACCAAGTAAGATATTTTTGCCATAACTCTCCTTATTTTCCTAGGAAGAAATTTATAGAACAACCGAGAGACAATATAGACCAGTTTGAACTCCATTTTGGCCAGTTTGAACTCCATTTTTGGCCAAGTTTCTTCTTTAGTTTCCTGATCTTCCATTGCTCCTTATTAGGTTTTTAAAGAAAAATCCATAGGCCATAAAGACTATACTAGATAAATAAGTTCGTCTTTTAACTCTTTGTAATGGGTAGACAAGATATCTTTTTAGCTTGGCCTTCCAAGTGGTCATGACAACTTGTTTTGCATTGTTTGGAAGCTCCTTGGGACAGAGTATTTCCGCTAACTTTGTCTTTGGGGATTCTTTGGTTGATGCTGGTAACAACAACTACATAGCATCCCTCTCCAAGGCTAACTACGCCCCGAACGGTATCGATTTTGGAGCGCCAACGGGACGGTACACAAACGGAAGAACCATAATTGACATCATAGGCAAGTTGATTCTTCTCCTTTATATTCTTTACAACTTCTTGCAAATTTTTTTGGCCTCTATATATCTGACTTTTCTCAACAGGTCAAGAGTTGGGTTTCGAGGACTTCACACCTCCTTACTTGGCTCCAACAACTTCTGGATCAGCCGTTTTGCGAGGCGTTAATTATGCTTCTGGTGGAGGTGGAATTCTTAACCACACGGGAAAGATATTTGTAAGGAAAATTCTGCACTACTCAAGTCGCTTTTACTTAATTGCTTCAATTTTTTTTTTTTTTTTTTTTTTTTAAACGGTACGAGGTCTATGGCTTTTACTTATTAAACAGAAACGAAAATGCTCTCTGGTTTCAAACCTGAAAGCTTCTACTCAAACTCATCCCTCCCCACCTGCTGAGCTAGCACCTTCGGGATAAATAGTTTATATATTTTACAAGATTTTGTTGTGTGATTGATAGGGAGGGAGAATAAACTTGGATGCTCAGATAGACAACTTTGCGAGCACAAGGCAGGACATAATCTCCAGCATTGGTCTTTCATCAGCTTTGGAGCTGTTTAGAAAGGCTCTCTTCTCAGTAACAATGGGCTCAAATGACTTCATCAACAACTACTTGACACCAGTTCTCTCTGTTCCTGAGCAAAAGTTGGTCTCTCCTGATCAGTTTGTGGGAGCCATGATCTCAAGATATAGACTCCAACTCACTGTAAAACTTTCACCTCCCTCACAAAATAATTCTTAATAAAAATCCCCCCGTCAGTTTTGCGGTCCAGTTAACTATCTTCATCAAATTCTATCAAATGCGCTTATATTTTTAATTTGATATGATTTTGACGTGATCTGGCACAATAGACTGTATAATATCAGTAGCATCTATATATATATGTGTGTGTGTGTATTTGTTATGCAGAGGCTTTATAACTTGGGTGCAAGGAAGATTGTGGTGGTGAATGTGGGACCAATTGGGTGTATACCATATCAGAGAGACACAAACCCTGATGCTGGGGACAACTGTGTGGAATTCTCAAATCAGCTAGCTCAGTCCTTCAACATCCAATTGAAGAGCCTTGTCACTGAACTCAGCACCACTCTTGATGGATCAAAGTTTGTTTATGCAGATGTTTACAACATTGTTGCAGATATCCTTGACAACTACACATCATATGGTGCGGATACTACAAAAATAAACATTCTTAAATTTTTTGTTTATCGTGTCCGGAAGAAGTATTTTATCAGTTTCGAACAGTCAGATCATATCGGATGAAAATCAGCGGGTTCAAAACTTCATAACTGAAAAAAAGTAAAATTTTTTTTTTTTTTTTTTTTTTGGAACAGGTTTTGAAAATCCAAGTTCCGCTTGTTGCTATAGTGCTGGGAGATTTGGAGGGCTGATTCCATGTGGGCCCCCATCAAAGGTGTGTTTGGACAGATCAAAGTATGTGTTTTGGGATCCATACCATCCTTCTGATGCAGCCAATGTGATCATAGCAAAGCGTCTATTGGATGGTGATTCTTCTGCGATTTCACCAATGAACGTTCGTCAACTCTGCCGATCTTGATCCACTAATTAATTCCATATTATTTACTCCAATCCAAAAGTAAACAATTGGATTGCAAAGTCAATATTGACAAATTAATATTGCAACAGAAGAAAATTGAGATAAATTATTCATTGCTTTATAGCGAGCAGTGCATTATTTCTTTGTTTCAATGCCATTATTACTATGCGGCAAATCATTGACACCATTTTATTGAAACGTAGCAAATGATAATGAATCTTTTGCAGAATTTATATCTGACTACATTATAAGATATAAAGTTCAATCTTTATATTCTAAATTAGAAAAAGTAATGGGATATACTATCTTAATCTCGTAATTCTCACACCAATTACAATAAAAATATAGGATCTTCATGAAGAACGGTCTTAAATTATTAGTTGTAAAAATAAAAGATGTATATATTTGACAAGCAAAAATATTTCATCTTGTTAAGCAGAATTCTTTCCATTTATTTCTTTTAAAATTTTAAAATTATGGTTATATCAAATAAATGCCATATTGCATACATTTCTCCATATTACATGAATAGCCTATCCTTGATGAAAAGTCCTAGTCTTTATCTAGAATCAAATTAGAGTAAAAACAGTTTATATATATGTGACCAAACCTACTAAAAAATTTTCACGGACTAAAACAACGTAGAAAAGTCTCATAATACTGAAGTCTTTTTTTTGGGTAAATACTAAAAAGTCTTTTTTGGTCTCATACATAGGTATGATGTCACAGTCGTGGTTACTCATCAACCTCTTGCAACATACCTAACTGTGAAGAGATTTATAATTCCAATGGAATAATTCTCAAATTACATTTCGATTAAAATATCATATCATGTTAATTATAAGCCATGATGTACAATAATACTATTAGAGGAATGTAAAAGATGACACAAATAAGATGATATATGGACTGAGTACGACATTTTTACATATTAACACTTCAAATGATACAAATAAAAGTTCGATCCAGGACCAAAATAAGATTGAAGGCAAAGTTAAGGAGTACAAAGAGCAACAACCCTAATAATTTTGCATTAGGTGGGGAAATGACCTTGAGCTCATAAATGTCTCACGCACTCCTATGAAGAATAGATCCGTGGTTCCTGGGTTTATTGCAGTGCTCATAATAATACCATATATATATATATATATATATTTATTCCAATATGCACGAATTTACTTTTTTCCGACATCCCTGAATACAACAGCGCATTAATATTGTGAATATGGTTTGAGAGTAATCACTAGTTTTAGACTCCAAATTTTGACGTAAGTGGTACTCCTTTGTTTGATATGATGATACATAAATGATAACATGTGGTATGTGTCTCACGCGTGTAAGCTCAACGGTAAGCACTCACTCTTCAATTAAGAAACCGACAGTGTAATGCAAAACGACAACTCTGAAAAAAAGAAAAGAAAAGAAAACATATTGAAACCTAACCCAACCCAAAAAAAAAACAAAAAAAAAAAAAAAGGGATAAACTACAATATTTCTTAAAAAAAAAAAAAGAAGATGATTTTGAAAATGACAGTCTTGAGAAACAACAACATCCGAGAAAACGACAGTGTTATGCAAAAGTATACCGTCCGTTTTTTTTTTTTTTTTTTTTTTTTTTTTTTTTTTTTTTTATATATAAGAAAAAACGATGGAATCTTGAAAACCACAAAGTAAAAGAAAACGATAATTTCATGATAGCAACAACGTCAAGAAAACGACATTGTCATAAAACGACAGTTTCCTGAAATCCCATACACAAAAGAAAACGACATCTTATCCAACAAAATAGAACTATAGGAAACGACCAAGAAATTGGCGACGTCATTAAAAACATCATAGAGAAATAAAATGTTTCATATACACGACAATTTGAAGAAACGCCAATGCTTCAGAGAGAGAAAGGAACAAAATTTTACTATGAACACATAACTTTATAAAACGAGAAGGGCAAACTATTTTTAAAAAACGACAACGAAAACTATATTAGAAACGACAACATTCCATAACACAACGATGTCTCATAAACAACAGCCTGGCGCAAATGAGAATTGTCAATAAAAGCACAAACATCTTAGAAAGCAACAACACAAATGAAAACGTTTCGTTTAAACGACAACTTTTGGAAAAGGAGAATAACAGAATACAAACGACAATATCAAGAAAAATGACATCATCATAAAAACGACATTTAGTGAAACAACATGCCTTGACACTTGAAATCAATGAAAGTTAAGAAAACGACAATTTGATTCCTCTTCTTTCGCCTCCTCCGCCGTCGAAGTGCCAGAAATTCGATTTTTTTTTTTTTTTTTTTTTTTGGGTAAGTAGAAATTCCAAAGTTTGATAACTTAATAGAAACGACATATTTCATCATTAAAAAAAAAAAAAAAAAAGGGAAACGACAGAAACTTGAAAACGACAACTTAATGCAAAGCAATTACAGGTTTGTAAAATCTCATATTATAATATGTGGTTTTTTAAATTTAGTTTGGGACACTCATGGAGAGATATTATAAAAGAAAAGTGAAGTTATCACTACATGGGAAAGAGAAGAAATGATTGCCTAAGATCTGCTCTAAGATCTTAAAAAAGGATTTACTTGTGGACTAAATTTTTTTTAGAAAAAATCTTTCTACGAAACCTAAACTTTTATTTGGAATTGTAATCCAAACATACTTGAGATCAGTTTGAAAAAACAAACAAACAAACAAACAAAACAAATATGCAAAGGGTCCTAATATATTAATAGTCTAGATCCAAATCCCTAATGCTGATAGAAAGGCTGGCCTAATTGGCTTTAGAGGCCATTAATATTGCCCTTTGGATATCCGTACAAACTCTAGTTTATATATTTTATAACTCTATTTGTCCTTGTGGGTTTTAACATATATCAGTTAACATTTATAGGCTATAACATTTTTTTACTTGAAAAAAGAACTTCTAAAAGGATAATTGGATCAACAAATAAGTATCAACTTATAAGATAAGTAGGTTTTGAGTACAAACGAGATTACGTTGCATTTTCTTTATAAAAGGGTATCAATATGTTCTTTTGTGTGTAGTTCAAATGTTATAGTATCTCAGTCTCACACTGGGCTACTAGCCATAAATCAAACAAGATCCAAAGAAGGAACATTTGATAACTGATTTCTTAAAAGTAAAAAATAAAAATTCAAAGGTCATCTCTTTAGCTGTTTGAAATGGCCACTCTCAAATAAAGAAAATTTTCCTTGTGTCGTCTTCCAAACACTTGTAGCTTTCACATTTTTTGGAATAAGCTTGGGACAAAGTTTTAAGCCAACTTTGTCTTCGGAGATTCCTCAGTCGACGTCGGAAACAACAACTACATAGTAACAACCTCCAGGGTTGATTACTATCCGAATGGAATCGATTTCGGAGCGCCAACAGGAAGGTACACAAATGGACGGACAGTGGTTGACATTGTAGGCAAGTTTTCGTCTCTCTCTTTGTTGTTATTCCTTCAATTTTAGTGCTTTTAACAAATGCTGGCGAATATTATTAATCAAACCTAAATTTCTTCAACAACAGGTCAAGAATTGGGTTTTAAGGACTTTACTCCTCCTTACTTGGCTCCAACAACTACCGGACCGGTGATTCTCCCATGTGTCAATTATGCCTCTGGAGGAGCTGGAATACTTAATGAGACTGGAAAAATATATTCGTGAGAAATTGTACTTTTGCTCACTTTAGTTCCTTAATTTTGATTGCTTGAATAACAAGTTATTACAAACTAACATACATATATACATCCATACATGCATTTATAAATATATATATATATATTTATAGAAGAGTTTATATATGTGTATATTATTGCATGTGATATTGTACTATAGGGATGGAGAATAAACTCGGATGCCCAGATAGATAACTTTGCAAATACAAGGGAAGACATAATCTCAAGCATTGGCCTTCCACAAGCTTTGGAACTGCTTAAAAATGCTCTCTTCACAGTAACAATGGGCTCCAATGATTTCCTCAATTACTACTTGTTGCCACCTCTTTCAGCTGTCAAGTAGAAGCTGACTCCTCCACAAGAGTTTGTGGAAATCTTAATCTCGAGATGTCGGCTCCAACTCACTGTAAAAAATACAAACCTTTTGTCGCAATTTTTTTTAATGCCAAAATCACCATTCTTTTGAGGGAAAAATTGATAAATGAACCCGGGGTAGTTTCAGAAATAGCTCAACAATAATTTTATAGATTTTATAGATGACACAGCTATAATATATAGAATACGAATCCTCCAAGTATATAAATAAAAAGATAAAATAATAATTTGTAGATTGCAAGAGATGAACTATTGTTTTCAGAAATCCAAGGTTGTTTCAGAAAATAAATAAACATGTTTATGCATAACAAAAAAAACAAGTGGTGATATAGTAATTTACCCTACTTTTTACCATAATTAATTTAGACTATTTTCTGTTTTTGTAGAGACTTTACAACTTGGGAGGTAGGAAGATTGTCGTGACGAATCTGGGACCTATTGGGTGTATTCCATTTCAGAGAGATGTGAACCCTGGTGCAGGATATAGTTGTGTTGAATCTTCAAATCAGATGGCAAAACTATTCAACACCCAATTGAAGGAACTTGTCTCAGAGCTCACCACTTCTCCTGAGGGTCCAAATTTTGTTTATGCGGATCCTTACCACATTGTGGAAGATATCCTTGAGAACTACGCATCATATGGTCCTGTGTATGTTTTTTTCTTCCAGAAAATCACTAAATCCTTCCCAAGTGAAATTTGATGTTCAACCTTGCATTTTCGTGATATCTTGTCTATTTTTACGACATTAGAGATAAGCAGAGTTTAAAGAGATTGACAATCTGAAGGGATCATTTTGTAATTGACAAGAATGCAAGGGTTTAACATCAAACTTTTCAGTTGAAAGGAAGGAAGGATTTGATAAAAATGTGACTTATTTTGGCTCTTTTCTTTAGTGTACGTAACAAGTTTTGAGAATGCGAATTCTGCTTGCTGCTATGTTGCTGGGAGGTATGGAGGTCTCATGCCATGTGGTCCTCTATCAAAGTACTATTTGGACAGTGTTGATGACCAGATCATCTCCGACTACTGGCCATCCTTCTCGGCTCGGATCGTCGCCGTGCCGGGAACACATTTTGTCGAGACGATAGCTTATGGAATCAGGTGCCTGGGTGGCCACTACTCGGAGTACTCGGGAGAGGTCGGCTAGGATTATATCGGCTCCGATCTCTAGGTCAAGCCCCTGGTGGCCGCCCATGATTTGACATTGATCGTATACCTCACCGGCTGCAGACGTCGCCTCACCAGCCCCCATCACCCGTCAAATCGCCTGCAGCCAACCACTCTGACAGGCACTGTTGCCCCCTTGGCGGTGACGCCCATGGCGTCCTGCTGCTCACTGCACAAAGCCTAGGGCCACGTGGAACCCATCCATTGGGCTAGTAGCCCCTGCAGGCCTATCTCTCCACCGGGTACCCTAGGCAGCCGACCCGACCGGATCGTCCCGAGCACCCAGGCCCACTAAGAACGCCTATAAATAGAGGAAGAACCCTCAATTCCAGGTATGGTCATTTTTGCCTTGCCAAAACTCTGCCTCTCCCCTTGCATCAGTGTCCTTACTGACTTAAGCATCGGAGTGCCTACGGCAGACACCACACCGGTGTCCCCATCATTCCGAGGTGCTTCCATTTTGCAGGTGATCGACGGCGGAGCGACTGGCGAGTGTTAGTCGGAATACCCGATCGCATTGGGTGTTGCTGCCGGAACCATTTCTGGCATCAACAGACAGAATCAAAGTATATATATATATAATTTTTTTTTGGGATCCATATCACCCGTTCGAGAATGCGAATGTTCTCATAGCAAAGCGTTTCTTGGACAGCGACTGCGAATTTTTTTTTTAGGGCAATGGCCGGATTTCTCAAAACTAGTTAATCAATTTCATGTGGTGAAGATCGGCTTCATTGGGGGAGGTCGCTGTAACTGTCGCCGAGTAAGGGTGGAAGATCGCACGAAACCGACAGATCGGCGGAGATTCGTAATCAACGGAGAAAGGAGGAGCGCGCCGGTGATTTGGATCGCGATTCTCCGGTGTTGTCGCGATTTTCGTAATTGCCCTGGGTTCGAGCTCGCGTGGAGAAGAGAGAGAAAGAGGGAGAGATTACACGTGTAAGAGAAAGAGAGAGGAGGGAGAAAGCGGAGAAAGAGGGGGGGGGGGGTGTGGGGGCCCGTCGGCAGTAGGGTGAGAGTGAAAGGTGCATTGGGAAAGAGAGAGAAGAAAAGGGAATAGAGAGAAGAAAGAGAGGAAGAAAACCAAAATAGTAAATTGGTGATTTATCATAGTTAATCACTAATTTATCGTTGGTCAATAATTGATTAATTAAGAAAATTGATACTAAATTCATGATTTATCATAATTAATCATTAATTGATTATTGGTCAGTTACTGGTTGATTAAGAAAATTGATATTAAATCAGTGATTTATCATAGTTAATCACTGATTGATTGATCAATCAAAAATTTACAATGATCAATCAGTGATTTATCCATAGTCAATAAGTGATTGACCATATTTGATCAATCAATGATTGATAATTTACAAAATTAATTGACTATTTTAAGAGAAAAAGACATTTAAACTAATTTTTAAAAACTTGAATTATTTGTTAAAAACTTAAATAATAATAAAAAAAAAAAACAGGTTATTTACCTCTAAATCTCTAAAATAAAATAGAAAGAGAGAGGGTAGGAGTGACATATTCTCCTAAATGATAAGTATGTAAGAAACGACAACGTTTATAAACCACCATATCCCTTAAAAAAATACTACGTATCTTATAAACGACAGGTCATAGAACCATTAAAAAGGAAAACATAATAAGAACGACAATAACTAAAAAACGAAAGTGCCATTGAAATCGACAAAAGTTTATGAAAACGACGAAGTGATAGAGGCAATAGTCTCCAATAAAACGAAATGAACAAGCATGCATCGAGCATTGTAACAGTTATATAAACAAGACAAAACAAGATGTTGCATTTTGCACAAAATTTTTTAAAAGAAAGAATTTACACACCCATATATTATATATATATATATATGTATGTGCAAAATTGAAATATAATAAAAATAAAGGTATCTACCAATAATAACATAGAAGGCAACACACTCTTGGAAGAATACAGTCATAAAGGCATTGAAATTATTCCACAAAATTATGAAAATAATGCATTAGAATAAACCATTGTCATTAATATGATAACATGATTTGATTGACGAGAAATAATAAAGAGAAAACAGCTTATGAATATCAAGAATACAATAATGTTGATTAACAGTTAACACCCACGATGTGGTGAGAATATAGTTGCAACAATTCGAATTGATTGTACTTGAGGATTTATTGATGTGCGTCCTTGACAGCTAAGCAATACTAGTAGGGATTCTTAAAGAGAAAACTAATAATCACTATTCGCTTAATAATTAGTATGATGTCTAAGACTGTTTGATCTAGTGGCACCAGAAGATTTAGTAGGACAGCTTTCGGAAGGGCAAGTGGGGTATAAAGAAATTTATTCGCGTTATACAAAATAAATGATAATCAGTTCTACTTTGTGTCTCAAGGACATTCAACGGATTATTTAGCTTAATTAAAACGAAACAAATTTCTTGAATGAGAAAAGGAAAAGTTTGGAGTTTGGACAGAAACGACATAAAAACACGAAATGCTTCAAATAAAACGGCATTATTTCTAAAACGACACATATTAAACCAACGTGTTAAACAATGTCAACATTATAAAATGGACTACATAAAAAAATAAAAATAAAAAATAAAATAAACGACAATGTCATGGGAAACGGCAATGGGATTGAATCGATATTGTAATTTTAAAACGACAGCACGTTGAAATATGACAAAACCAAAGTGAATCCCAAGATTCTTCATTGTCGAAAAATCTTACAAGTAAACTAAACGACATGAATTAAAGAAAAAACAAAAAATAGGGACAAGGTCATCAAAATTGATTAGATATTCGAAATCATAGTGTCATGAGTACACCAGAGTACTCGTAAAAGTCCAATTAAAAATGGCAATTTAGTGAAACGACAAAGTTTTGGAAAGAGACCAAAAACCAAAGAAGACAAAAACGTTTATTTTAAACAAATAATTTTGCAAACGACAACGGAAAATATTATTTTTAAAAGCGATTTGCTATGGAAAACGACAACACGATTTAAAGTTCGTCTTAGAACACTTCGTAGAGATATTTATAGAGATAATTTAAAGTTTTCATGACATAGAACACATAATAACGATAATGTCAAACTATGATCAACTTTATTGATCTTCCTATATATAAATACTAACTTAAAATTGCCAATTATGGATGTTAATACAAAAATTTGAAGCCAAATTCCAAAATCATATCTGCAATATGGAAAAGGGTCATAATCGAGACACTATTTGATTAGTTTAACATTTTTATTTCTTTAGTACTATCCCTAGGAAAATAAATTCATAGCTTCCCCAACTAATAAGAGAAGAAATGTTGGTGTGCTTGACTTTGAGAGCAATTAAACTTGCTCTTTGAGATCGTCAAACTAGTTCATATATTATAAAAAGGGTTGTTTTGCCCCCTAAAACTCAATATTATTTCTATTATAGTTCATACAGATTACAGCATATATATATATATATATATATTTGGTTTTCTTCTTCAGATAATGGGTATCCACTCCAACAGAAAAATCTATGTTAGTATTGTCTTTCACATACTAACATCTTTCACATTTTTTGAGACCTACTTGGGACAAAGTTTTCCTGCCTTCTTTATATTTGGAGATTCTTCCATCGATCCCGGAAACAACAACTACATAGTTACGATCGCCAAGGGTAATTATGAACCGAATGGAATCGATTTCGGAGTGCCAACCGGAAGATTAACAAATGGAAGGACGGTAGTTGACATTATAGACAAGTTTCTTTTCTTCCTCTCTTTCTTCTTTTAGTTGTTGATTTAATATTCCTTCTTCAATAATTCTATCAAATTATGGCTAATAATATCATAAATAAACCTTAATTTTTTTAACAGGTCAAGAATTAGGTTTTAAGGACTTCACTCCTCCTTACTTGGCTCCAACAACTAGCGGACCGGTGATTCTCCAGGGTGTGAATTATGCCTCTGCAGGAGCTGGAATTTTTAATGAGACTGGATTTATTTTTGTAAGAAAGACTATTTATGCTCTACTAATCAATTCCTTAATTTTTGATTGCTTTCATAACAAGTAACATTTATAAACACACACATATATATATATTTATTTATTTATTTATAGGGAGGGAGAATAAATTTGGATGCCCAGATAGATAACTTTGCAAATACGAGGCAAGAAATCATCTCAAGCATTGGCCTTACACCAGCTTTGGAACTGCTCAACAAGGCTCTTTTTACATTAGCAATGGGCTCCAATGATTTCCTTTGCAACTACTTGCTACCAGTTACTGGTGCTGCCAAGCGGAAGTTGATCTCTCCAGAAGAGTTTGTCGAAATTTTGATTTCAAAATACGGTCTTCAACTCACTGTAAAAACCTTTTCTTTTTGGCACATTGCCCACTCGAAACTTACTGCACGGTTAAATTCTCCTTTTAATTTTTGACAATTTTCTCCCTGAGCTCAAAATGTGTTGCAAAACATCCTAAGTTGATGACAATCGATGCCTTATTATTATTTTTTAATAGAAATCGACAAATGACTTACACAAAGGTCATTATTTTAGACTAAAAGGTCTGTTTTGTTTTAATCTTAATATTGCCCAAAATTGAAAATAAAGTTAGTTAAATTTTTTTTATAAAATTTTGATAAAACTTTAATAAAGACGCCGAAACCCAATTAATTGAGATTAAAATAGATGAAACTGATCATTTTTGTCATTAGTTAATGATTGATGTGTAAATTACATGTCAAATTTCTACATATTTTTATATTTAGGAATCAAATTATGATTGTGTGTCGTCTTTAAAAAAAAAAAAAAAAAAATTGTACATGAAAAGTAGTACTTTTGACAACAATTTCTTGGTCCTATTTTGAAGTGTCCTGATATTATTTATATATCATGTATTGCAGAGGCTTTACGACTTGGGAGCAAGGAAGATTGTCGTGCCAAATGTGGGACCTATTGGATGTGCGCCTTCTCAGAGGGATGTAAACGTTGATAGTTGTGTTGAATCTTCAAATCAGATCGCAAAACTATTCAACACCCAATTGAAGAGACTTGTCTCAGAACTCACTTCTCTTGAGGGCTCCAATTTTGTTTATGCGGATGTTTACCATATTGTGGAAAATATCCTTGACAGCTACGCATCATATGGTACGAATAGTGGATAATAATGTCTTTTTTTTTTTTTTTTTTTTGACTTTTTTACATCAGTGCACCTTAACCTTATTGCACAATTACATTTGCACCCTAAATTTTTAATTTTGACAATTTGCACCTTGAACTTACAAATTTATAGCAATTTATCCCACATTGACAACAATGTTAATCTTTGAAGGAAAATAATATGTAATTTGTACATAAGTCGATAATTAGTGACATAAATTATCTTTTTTATTAATATTCAAATTTATTTGGATTAAGATCTTTAATTACGTATTATCAAAATAGAAAACTTTCAATTAACTTTGTTTTAAATATAAGTTTGGATTAAGATTGATTAAAAAGGACCTTTTATACTCTTAAAGAATAACATATATGTAAGTGAAGTGTCAATTTTCTAGAAAAAAAAGTCGACATTTTAATCAGTGTGGGGTAAATTGTTACAAATTTACAAGTTCAGGGTGTAAATTGTCAAAATTAAAAGTTTAAGATGCAAATTACAACTGTGCGATAAGTTCAGGAGTACTAGTGCAAAAAAGCTTCTTCTTCTTCTTTTTTTTCATTTTTTATTTTTTTATTTTTAAAAAAGATCACCGAATCCTTCTCAAAGTTCAAGTCAAATGTGATGTTCAACCTTACCATATAAAGGACATTAGAAAAGGAGCCCTAAATTCACCCCTATGTGATCCAGTGAAAATTGTCTAATTTTATGATGCTAAGCCCTTGTTCGAATCGTAGGTTTGAAAAATAAATTTAAATTGTAAATTCAAGTTTCTGTGAGAGAAACCATTGTAAATTTTTTTAAAATAATGCGGTCTCAAAACATTGAACCAAATGGGCAATAAGACAATTAAAAAGTATTTTTGGAGAGGGTATGTTAGGGAAGTTGACGACATCAAATTTTAGAGAAGGATGTGATAAATTTTTTCTTATTTTGGCTCTTTCCTTTTGGTGTAAAACAGGTTTTGAGAATGTAAATTCTTCTTGTTGCCATGTTGATTGGAGGTTTACAGGTTTCTTTCCATGTGTTCCTCTACATGAAATTTGTTTGGATAGGTCGAAGTATTTTTTCTGGGACAGAGCTCATCCTACTGAGGCTGCCAATATTCTCATAGCAAAGCGTTTCTTGGATGGTGACTCTTGTGACATTTCGCCCATGAACATTCGCCAACTTTCCCTGGCTTAGATCCACTAAATTTCAAGCTTAGTTTACCTTAGAGTAATCTAAGGATTGGAAAATCACAAGTTTAATTTTCCTTTGTTTATGGATAAATGTTGGAAATTATAGATATTGAATAAGGGGAAGTGGATTAGCTATATTGCTTCTTTGAGACACTAGTAGGAGTGTTTACTTGTCGTCTTGTTGTTTATTAAATCAATAATGAGAGGATTTCTATAGCCTTTGGTGAAGAAGATCTCCAATGTTTCACAACTATTGTATCGCTAGTTATTTCTACCAAAGCATCATCTTAATTTTTTTTATTTTTTTATTTTTTTATTTTTATAGAGAAGATATCATCTTTTTTTTTTTTTTTTTCCCCCAGTTTACATTAGGTTAGTTGTGAACTTTATGACAATTGTAAGTTGGCTCCTATACTATTGAGTTTGACATTTAAAATTTTAAATTTGGCGATCTTTAGCAATGTAGTCCACTTGATAACAAACGTAAATTAATAATCGAATATTAGGATCTCAAATGCCAACATAAATTTAGAGTTCAAGATCTAACTTGTCATCATTCAAAAAAAAGTTTAGGTGCCTTTTGTGCAAAAATTATAAGGCTATTTGCTATGAGACTGTAGTTGTAACAAAAATTTATATTTAGGGTCTCATTTTCCAGAATTAAAAGTTTGGAGTTCAATTTTCCAAGAAATGGTCAAGGAAAAAAAAAAAAAAAAAAGGGAAACACAAAATGTTCGCCGTTAAAAACGACAAGGTAGAAACAACAATATCCCGGAAACGACAACCTACAACTTCTGACCACTCTCTCGCATTCTCTTGGTGCAATTTGTTACTGACATGAAAGATTTCCTTTTTTTTTTTTTTTTTTTTGGGTAGAGGCTTTAAAGCTTTGGGGCTAGGAAGATTGTCGTTACAAATGTGGGGCCCTATTGGATGTGTGCCATATCAGAGAGATGTAAGCCTTGCCACCGGGGATAACTGTGTAGAATCCCCAATTGAGCTAGTGAAACAATTCAGCACCTCCAAAGATGAAATTTAGTGGGATTCATTAAATTCTTCTTCCTGAAGGTTTTTGTTATTAATCTGTTTCGTGAAATATGTGTGTATTTTTGCTTGCGTAAATATCAAAATAATGATAATAATAATAATAATAATAATTCAACACCTAATTGAAGAAACTTGTCACACATCTAAGCACTAGTCTTGACTTTTGAGGGATCAAAGTTTATTTATGCAAATACATACTGACATGCTAGTGCCATGTTTTTAAAAACCATTTGGCGTTTCTGATAATTAGGGATAGCTTTTGATACAAATTGATATGACATAATTATTTAATGCACCCTTAATAGAAGAATAATAATTCACTTAACACTTCACTTGGGTTTAAGGATAAAAATTGAGACTTTGCGCCTAGAGTTAAATTTTTAAATTTTAATTTGATATTTCATAAATTCCTATTGTGCACCAATCCGATCGTAAGCATATATAAGTATTATTATTATTTTTTAAATAAAAATTTCATATTTTTCGTATTCTGTCTTCGCTAAACAAACTGTGTTGATCCATTTTGGCTCCTTTTCTTTGGTGTGACAAGTTAATACAATGCTGGGAGGTTTGGAGGTCTGGTTCCATGTGCGTTTGGGCGGATCAAAGTATTATTTCTGCCTTTTTCCATAGGAATTCTTAAATTTGAATCTAACTAATGTTTTCTTTGATTAAAAAAAAAAAGTACCCAGAACATAAAAAAAATATATTGTAGATAAAACAATTGACCACAATATAGAAATATCACTATAATTGAAATGGATAAGTTTAGAAAAATGATCATATCGATCTATAACATAACATCTATAAAAAATATGGGTGTAACTAGAAATGACATATATGGGGGGTGTTTGGCATTTACACTCATTTTAAACTAAATTGTACTTTTTTCATCATGTTTTTTTATCTTTTCTGAAAAAGTCAACAAAAATTACTATTCAAACTTAAAATCTCAACTCAACTCAAACTGAACTTGTGCACCAAACGAGCCATATACTTGCTAGCTTTTTCCACTCAACCTATCTCTAATTGACATGTGTCACATGATAATTTTTTTTTTTTTCATTTTTTGGGTAACTGAATGTAAAATTTGATTGTCTAGTTTGGTTTCTATAACCATAAGACTAATTTTCTAACTAAATGATTAGTTAAATACACGTGTAAAGAGCAATAACTTTTTTCATTTACACGTTCTCCTTACATGTGTATACGTATTCTTCTTCTTCATCCAAATTACAGCCTTTTTTTTTTTTTTAAATGAAAAAGAATATGGGATGATCTGGATTTCAATCTCATAGATAAGAATTTTTTTAGGTATAATAAATATACATATTTTTTATATTAATTTTCTTTTAATCGATCATTTAGGATTTATATCGTCATTATCAAACCATGATTTAACAATTAAAACTGAAACGAAACTTAAAATAGACAAGACATACATCTTTACCAACCCATCCACACATAGGCGTATTTTTCTCTCTTCTTCTGTGTGGGTTTGATGGGTTTCCATTTGATTGGTTATTTTTTTTTTTTCCTTCTCTTGAAACTGTTTCCATATTCATATGTGTGGTTTCTTCCAATTTCGTTTCGATATGGCC
This sequence comes from Ficus carica, assembly GCA_009761775.1. Lineage (NCBI taxonomy): Eukaryota > Viridiplantae > Streptophyta > Magnoliopsida > Rosales > Moraceae > Ficus > Ficus carica. The sequence goes on from CM019746.1 coordinate 15,927,969, forward strand.
CTGTTTGGTAACCGGTCCTGTTTAAACTTTTTTTTGTCTTTTTCCCCAAAAGTTTTTGTCTTTTTCTCAAAAAGTTTTTTGTCTTTTCTGAAAAGTCAACAAATTTATTATTTAAACTTATCAATTTCAACTCAAACTTACACACCAAACACCCCCAATATGCATGTATGGTTAGATTTGAATTCTAATGAGTTTTCATTTAATTGCTTTTTTTTTTTTGGGTAATTTTTTTCCGCATCTTTTTCTATGGTTTCTTTTCTGGATTATTGACTGGCTATAGATTAGATAAATTAAAAAAAAAAAAAAAATTGTAAAAAGGGTAGTTAGGTTCTTGTATATGATTTGTTGTCAATAGTTTTTGTTGACTTATTAGGATTTTATGAAGTATAGTTTTGTCTGCCAAAACACACTAATTTATCAAGGGTATGATAAAGGTGTTTTTTTTCCTCTTATTGCTTTGTTCTTCTCTATTGGGTTTTTATTTTATTTTTTCTTTTTACCTTTTCAATCGTTCTTCTCATTTTTTCTTTTTTCCATTTTTCTTTTTTGGCCAAATACTTCTATCTTTTGATTGAACTTTATGTTTTTACGACAAGTAACTCTTTCGACTACCTCTTTAAGTTGTGGCTAGCCATGAGTTTCACTGAATACTTTTAATTATCATATATTTTTCTTTTTTTATTTCTATAAGTTATCCTTCTCATTTTAGATTTAGAGTTTAGAAACCGACTGGCAACATATACAGGTAAGATTGTGAGCGTATCAAGAGTTATGAGTCCCAATGGATGGTCTATATAATAGCATCATGTTTCACTCCGTACAATTCATGCTCAAGTGCTTTACATTACAGATTTGAAAAAAAATCAGAGGAAGCTGCCTGAGGACTAAATAGTAGGCTCTACAATTATACTTCTGGTCATATTCGTCGTTGCACCAGAAGACTGGAGGTCAGACTACTTTTATTTCTTATTTTTACTTTTTTTTTTTCTTCGTTTCTTTGTTCCTCTGTCCATGTGTTATTTTCTTTTTTTCTTGATTAAACATTTACAAACCGGGATTCTGCAAAGGTTGAAAATGAGGTTCAAGGAGTTGTTTCATCAATAGTAGCTCTTTTACAGATCCATACTTTGGCTTTGCATTACCATGTATACTACATTCTTCATAGATTGCATGTGGTGCTTTCACTGTCATTACTTATTTCTTCTGAAAGATGGTTAATTATGCATATGACCTAGCTTTTTATTTAACATAGTTTTGTACTATATAGTAATGTTTCCACTTGATTCTAAATGGACATTTATATGTAAGTATATATATATATATATATATATATTTAAGAATTCAAGTTTGCTTGTATGCTTATATTTAGGTTATTTCCAGGCTTAATTTTTTTTTTCCCCCTCTCCGAGTAACTGCTCTAATGGATAAGATTGGTAGCCTTATTTCATCCTATGAATATTTAGCAATTCCGTTTTCCATATGTTGACACGTTTAAGGTAGCATGGGGTTTGTGTCATCATGTTAATAGCTTACTTCTTTGACTTGGCTCAAGGATATTCGGAGATCATTCGTATCTAAATAAGGAGAGAGAGGCTTCCACATTCTCATAAGTACCGAAACTTTCTTTTGCTATTTATTAATCTCTAAGGGTAGGGTAGGCTCTGATGTTTGAGAGTTTAACATCTGTTTTCTCTTTCTCTCTGTTATTTATTTAATTATTTATTTTTAATCTGATTCTAATAACTTTGTTTAATCCCATTTGACACACCATTTTGATTTATGAATTTGGGGGGTGAATTTTGTGAAAAATTTTAGTTGACTCATTTGTGCTCATTTTGATGTGGATGTTGTGTCATATAATGTTTTTCAACAGAGGAGTGGCGATCGGAAGAGATTTCATATGGATTTGTGGGAAAAAAATTCGGACCATTCAAACGTGCAGAAGGTAGGTCCTATCTGTATTCAATTTTATGGTTTTGTGCATTTTAATGCTGCTTGCTAAGGGACAACAGTTGCTAATAGTTACAGCAATAATTACCAATTACATTTTTATGGTTTGTGCATTTTGGTGCTGCTTGCTAAGAGACAATAGTTACTAATAGTTACAGCATTAGTTACTTGTTTACATTTCTGTACATTAACGTGTCGTGCATTTTATGGTTTGTGCATTTTGGTACTGCTTGCATTTTGGTTTGTATATTCAACGTAGGTGCATTTTGACTCTGAATCATCTCCTTATACAGCAATATATTTTTCTTTTTTCCTTTTTCTTTTCTTTAGGGAATTTTAAAAACATGGGTTTTGGTTTTTCTTAGTTTTGACTTAATAAATATGTACCTGTCGTTGGCAAAAAAAAATAATAATAATAATAAATCAATCAATCATATGAGAACTTTTGATTGCTGTTGAACAAATTTTGTAGTAACATTGCACACAAGGTGTTGTGAAAAAGCATAGTTTAGGATTAACATCTGTTAATGAACTATTATATTAGATTGCTATGGTGCACCCAATCTAATCTGTCAAAAACATGATTAAGAATCTTAGATGATTACTAGGTAAGGAATGTACGTGCTTATTGTTTACTCAACTAAGGGAAAAATTTTTCGTCACGTGTTTTAAAATATTAGTTTATCATTAGTAAGATATTTGATTTGAAAATTAAAAGGTTTGTGAGCTTTGTTTGTATTTTGTATTAGAGTAGATAATCAACTTTAAAAAGTGTCATATTATCCTTGAATTTCACTTTCTACGAATAGATACAAGTCGCTTGGTAATTCTTTTCAAATAAAATTATTCTTCCTTTCTAATTCGAGTATTTGTTACTTATTTGTCTTCATTTGATTGTCATACTCAAATGGCACTTTTTGTTAAGACTATCTTGAATATTGCAAATTATATTTAACCTCATATGTGCTTTTATTAAAGACTCTCTTAAATATTGTAAACTATAATTTTGTCTACCATGGTATTTTTCCTAATTTCAGGTCGACACCGTGGCATACCATTTATCCATCTTGAAAGACAAGTATCCGAACGACATCAATCTCTTCTCTCTCTTCACCGAGATAGGTGATGCGGAAGTAGCCCTTTATAGGCCGTATGTTGAAAATTTTACAATTTCCTCTACTTGATGTCGTGTACTAATTTTTTTTTTTCCCTTTTTCTTTTTCATATTTTCGTTCTAAAATTATAACACAAAAAAAAAAAAAATAATAATAATAATAAAGTACTTATTTTTCCAATAATTTGTCTTCTCAGGGTTTTTTCGGTTCTTGGTAGTTGGTTTAGCTTCTTAACTCTCTTTTACTTACGTAAGTTTCAACTATTTTTTTTTTTATTTTTTTTCCTTCTCTCTTTTCCTCCTTGTCATATTGACTTTTAGGCGTAATCGCATAATTTTTAATTTTCATGTTATAGTTCATTGTAACTTACTGTAAACTGTATGTTATATAATATTTAGCAAATGTAATATTTTTGCTAAATATGCATACATACTATTTGTGTATATTTTATTATTTTATATTATAAAATTTATTGTATATATAGTGCGAAAATAAACTAATAGATGTAATGAAAAAGCAACACCACATGTTTAGCACGTGCATACACTTCTAGTATCTTATGAAGCTGCAACATTTTGAAAAACGACAATGTTCCTAAACGACAATGTCACCACAAACGACAATATCATAACAAACGACAACGTCAAGAAAACCCATATTTTTCTAGAAAGTAGAATGACTTAAAAACGACAAATCCCTGTACCAATAACAAAGTAAAGTAAACAGTCTCGATCATAAAATTTATCAAAAACAAAAGAGTAATCAAAGTCAAAGAGCAGTTTTAAGAAATATTTCTCGACATATTTAATTTCAAAATTGAATTTTTTTTATAAATTTGTGTTTTATCGATTTTTTTCATTAATCTCTTATTAAAAAAATTATCTCATTTTTAAATTTATTATATACCGTATAATATATTTTTAGAAAAAAAAAGTAATTTTTAAAATTTTTTTCAAAATACATTACTCTTAATATCAATTTTTCTTATTTCAAACAATTTTTTATTTTTTAAAATAAATTTTTTTTACACATTTAAATATCATATTATTCTTAAAATAAAAAATTATTTTATTTTAAATAAGAAAAATTTTCATTTCGAAATATACAGTAATTTAAACGGAGTTTTTTGTTTCTTTTTATTTTTATTTTTGTTTTAAAGTTCTTTTTTTAGGGTGAATCAACAATGAGACAGCTTTTTACTCACTAATGGGTAAAACATCTTGACGATTCGACTGAATCCAAAGGCTAGAAAAGACAAAGACCACCTAACTAATATAAAACTACCATGTAGAATACCAAAACCCGATATCAGATTAAAACAAAAACAACTATCACCGGCGAGATCGCCGGCGAGACCAGGGAGTTTCCGTCGACCTGCGCAAAAGGGGCCGAGCTCGCGACGTGAAGGGGCTGCGAAGTGGAGAGATCTGGGGCTGCGACGGCGTGGGGAAGGCGAGCTTCGAATGGACGGGAAGGGGGGCGAGCAGCCACGATCTGGGGAAGGGGGGAAGAACTCCGGCGAGCTGGGGGGAGTGGGCGACTTGCCGATATGCACCAGATCTGGAAGCCCTCCGTCGGATCTGTGCTGCCCACGGTGGCGCTGTTCGCGTAATGGTCGACGCCGACAACAGCTTCTAGGACTCCCGGTGATGCTCCAGGACAGCCGCTCCTCAGACCCGCAACCACGACGAGCCGGAAACCAGATCTTCGCCTCCAACCTCGCGCTAACCCACCGGCGTCGACCAAGTCGATGGATCAATCCAGAAACCGACAACCACCTCTACGATTTGGGCAACGGCAGGAGCTCCCTGTCTCGGGGGTTGGGGCTTTCGCCGCCGCGACGGAGGTGGGTGAGTGGTCGGCCGGAGTTTTTTTTTTTTTGGAATTTCTTTAAATGTTTTGTAAAATAATAATGTGTGTTTTATGATTATTTTGTGTAACTTTTTAATCTCAATCATTTAAATTTAATCTGACGGTCTAAAATTTTTATCCATTTGTAGAGTAAAATGAGGAGATCTCATCCAACAACTCCCTCTTTTAACATCACGGATCTGTTTTATTGGAAAATCGGTCAAATCATCTGTGGATAAAACTTGCACGCATTTCAAGACACATGGGTACGGATAAGGACGCCACCACACCTGATTTAACCCCCTTGAAACACAAAAAAAAAAAAAAAAAAAAAAAAACTCTCTTTCTCTCTCTGTATCTCTTCTACTCGGAAAACATGGCACAGCCGTCGCCGGAAAAGCTGATCCTCGTCGCCGTCGAACCGAACGGCATCGCCTCCGTCACGATCAACCGCCCGAAGTTGCTGAACTCGCTAACGAAGGCCATGATGACGGACCTCGCGCTGTCGTTCAAGGCCCTGGACCGCGACGACTCTGTGCGGGTCATCATTCTGTCCGGGTCGGGCCGCGCCTTCTGCTCGGGCGTGGACCTTACGGCGGCGGAGGACGTGTTTAAGGGCGACGTGAAGGACATGGAGTCCGACCCTGTCGCACAGATGGAGCGGTGCCGGAAGCCGATAATCGGAGCTGTGAACGGGTTCGCCGTCACGGCGGGGTTCGAGATGGCCCTAGCCTGCGATATTTTGATCGCCGCTAAAGGAGCTAAGTTTATCGATACTCACGCTAGGTAACTTGTGATTTTTTGGTTCTGAAGTTAATTCTTTGCGCTTAATTTCGGTTTGAGCCTCTAATTTGGATAGAAGATTCTGATTTTTGTTAGAAATGAATTCTAAAAGGAAGTGGTTTTTATCAAATGAAGGGAAAAAGTTAGGACTTTGATAAAATAAAACCGTGTGTAGTTTGTAGATTGTGATTTGTGCTAAATTAATTGATTTTTTGGTGCTAAAGCGAAATAAAAGAGGATATTTTTCTCTTAATTTCGGGTTGGAGCTGCAATTTGGATTGAAAGCACATATTTTTATGGAATGAATGCTTTTTGCTGAAAATCTGAAATAAAGGAAAAGGTTAGGAATTTGATGTAAAAAGCCATGCTATTGATCAAGTGTAATTATGCTGGTTTGTGTTTTTCTTGCTTAAGTGGATATTATGAGCTTAATTTCGGTTTTGAGCTGTGTTATGGATAGAAATCCTAAATTTGGCTTCGGTGTGGGGTTTCTTTTATGTTTATGAATTTGATGTAAAAAAGTCATGTTTTTGGGTACTTGACCAAGTCTAATTATGCATTTATGTTCATGTTAATTTGAGCTGTGCATACGAAATGAATTGTTGCTCGTGATCATTGGGATTCTGACTTAGGTGAAAAATACTTTTTTTGTTATGGGGTCTCAAAATTCGTACTTTTCTGGAAAATGATGGAAAAATTTAGCTTTTTGAAGTGAAGCATCCGTGTTTCGAGTACTTGATCAGATGTTTTAATTCTTCTTCTTCTCTTCTTCTTCTTCTTTTTTTTTTTTTTTTTTTTTTTGGCTTAAAAATCTATTCTTATTTGCATGTAGTTGGGAATGGTAATGGTAGTTTTGCGGTTGTGGTGGAAAATATGAGCGTTGATGGTTGGTTGTTAAATTTGTCTCGCATCTCCAAAAAGTTAATAAATTAGACTCATATAAAGTAGCTATTCTTTTTCTTTATTTACCCCTTTTCCTCTTCAAGCACAGGTTCTTAGGGATAATATTTGAACTGATTTCTTTATTGTGTATTTTATCAGAGCGGTTGCCAGTTGAATTTTTTCGTTCCTTCTTATTTACGTGTACCTTGTGCATTTTGCATTTGGAATCTGTGTTTCGACTTGTCCCTTGAGTGTTTTGACTGAAAATGACATTCTGTTTGTGTATTTCATTGGCTGAAAACTTCCCCTTGCAGATTTGGGATATTTCCTTCTTGGGGACTCTCTCAAAAGCTTTCGCGCGTTATAGGACCCAACAAAGCTCGGGAAGTATCACTAACGGCCACACCCCTGACTGCAGAGTTAGGTGAGAGATTAGGCTTCGTGAACCATGTTGTTGAAGAAGGTCAACTATTGAAGAAAGCCCAAGAAGTTGCAGAGGCCATCATAAGAAATAATCAGGATTTGGTGTTGAGATACAAGGCAGTCATAAATGATGGCCTCAAGCTGGACCTGGGTCACGCTCTTTCATTGGAAAAGGTGCCTCTTTTTCTTTTCTGGTTCTGTTTGTAGCCTTTGATAGTCCAATGATAGTGCTGTTAATCGTCTCAATCCATGTTCACTTTGTATCTCTCTCTTAATTTCAAAATCCTTTGCTCTCATAGAATAGGCAAAACTTGGGTTTAAGGTTTTTATGAACATAAGCATACCATATCAAAATCATAAGTGGTCCTTATCTTGATTTTGGCCTGGCTATAAGTTTTAAACTGTAGAAATGCACAGGGAAGAAAGAGACTTCTTTGAAAAGATAAACCATTAGGAAAGGATAATTGTTAACTATATTTTTAAAGCAATTACAAGATGAAACTTCAAACTGAAAGAGAGAGATCGACTAACATATCAAGGAAAACTAGAGCATCCCAACTAGGTTGGCATCCACTAGCAATCGTATTCTAAGCCAAAACCTACTCTACTTTATTAAAAGTACGAAAGATAGTTTCAACGTATCAAAAGCTGAAAAACAAGCAAAAACTGCATAAAAAGTTCCTGAAAGTAAAGCTGTCTTGGGATTAGACGAGATCTAATCTAAGGACTAATTACATAGCCCAAAGATGCCTCGTTAAAGACCATGTACAGAAGATGGGAAAACTTGTCCAAGGAAACAAAACCTCTGCACGTCTCTAGTTATGAAATTTGAGCACGTCTGTGGAGAAGAAAATTAGATCTTTTGTATAGCAATATGTTGTGAAAATGTAACCACGGTCCCTTTGTAGCTGATCTATTTTTATGTGGCTGATCTTTTTGTTCAGGAGAGAGCTCATGACTACTACATGGAATGACCAAAGACCAGTTCAAGAAGATGCAGGAATTTATAGCGGGTCGCAGCTCTAAAAAACCTTCTTCCAAGTTGTAGACGAACGTTGATTATGTTGTCTTCTTATGTTGTACAAATAAAAATGTTTGGCAGCCAAAATTTGCTGCATTATGTCGTGCCAAATATGTTACCGTCTACTTTGTCAACGGATCCAAGTGAATCCAGCTTGTTACACAGTTCTTTTTTCCTATTTGTCATATGGTTGCTGAAGTCAAATTTGTTGCTTGATGAAGTATATTATAGTTTGTGTCTTGATTATGTTATCAGCCAAATAGCATAAAGTCTGAAGAGCTCAGAAGGCAGAGTATACCCGAAAAGAAAAATCAAGGTAAAGAGAGAGGATGCTTTGAAGTTTCTCCTCGTCTTTGTATGTGCACTGTAGAGGAAAAAATCAACAAAATAATTTGTATGGGATCTTTGATCAAGAGGAAAAACCTGCAATGAAGGTTAGCACTCCGACGCACAACTCAGTATTCGAAAGATAAAAGGGAAAAAAAAAAAAAAAGAACAAAATGTTAAAGAATAATAGTGTAGGCAGAGAATGAGACGATTTTTGTGTCAAAATATTTGTAACGACAAGATAAACAAAATAAAATTTATTTTGCATATATTTTTTTCTGAATACATTTTAAATTTTTACATTATTTTTTACATTAAACTATATATTTTCTACCCAATCTCCAAAATTTCATCCCTTAACCAACCTTTAAAAGTCAGCCCATGAAACGCATAAGAGTGTTTGAAGCAGGAAAAACAAGGGTTAGACAGTTGCCCTTGTCAATTGAAAAACCAGTCAAGATTACACATTTAGAGGGCAACGTTGTTATATCCCAAAGAAATATTATTCATCATTTTAAAAAAAATCTAACGGTCAAGCTACACATTAACGTCAAGCTCTAGAAAACTCAAGGGTGTTAATATAAAATACTTCTCTCAAAGGGTTCTATCTATAATTTAGTTAAAATAGAGGGAGTCAAATATGCAGAGAGGCTCTTTCAGAAAAATAAAAATAAAAATAAAAAGAAAAGACAAATACAATCAGGAGTCGGGACAAAACCCCACGTATAAAGTTACACTTCCGATGATGTCCCGTTGACCTTCTCAAAAAAAATCACCATTGACTTTGAAAGGAAACTCAACTTCGTTTCTTCGTTAATGCTTACCGATGCTCAGAAATGTACAGTTGCTCAAATCTCATTTTTTCCCATTGACGGTATTTGATTTGATCTTTTTCAGTTTTTTTTTTTTGGGAGAGTTTTAATGGTCTCTTTGAATAATATCTGGGTTTGATTAATTTTGAAGAACAAATCAGGGATTCTTCGTATATGAAAATAATTAAAGTTCTAATTTTTCGAGCCTAAAGTGAAAAAAAAAAAAGAGAGAAAGATTTATTTTATTTTAATTTAACTTAATTTTTTTTACTCATTTAGATTGACTATATAAGTTGAATTATGAACTTGACTTCCTTCCATGGAAATTTTCAGAAGATGCCTAGGGAAAAAGTACAGTTACTTCAGAACTCTAAAAATATACACTGCTTCTATTATCCTATGGTACAAATTAGCCTATATATGAACATATGTATGTATATTTATGTATTTATAATTTCTGTTTGCAGAGAATTTAGTCTCCGAAAGTCATCTTTTCCTCTAGTCATGGCCGAGTCTTCTTGTGCTCCAAAACAAATATATGATGTTTTTGTAAGTTTCAGAGGTGAGGACACTCGTAATGACTTTGCCGGTCATTTTTACGCTGCTTTGTGCTGGAAAAAAGTCAACGCCTACCTAGATGAGGATCGTCTTGAGAAAGGAGATGAAATTTATCTGCACTTTCGAAAGCAATTGAGGAGTCAAAGATCTCTGTAGTCATTTTCTCGCAGAATTATGCTTCTTCCTCGTGGTGCTTAAATGAACTCGTTCATATCCTCCACTGCCAAGAGGTAAACAAGCAGCTCGTTGTTCCGATTTTTTACCATGTAGATCCTTCAGATATACGACATCAACGAAACAGCTATGCGGTTGCATTTGCTGGACATGAAGAGCGGTTTGACGGCGAAAAGGTGCAGCTCTGGAGGAATGCGTTGAAAGACGCAGGCAATATGTGTGGATGGCATATATCAGTCACTAGGTATGATAGCTTCTCTTTTAAGCTTCATGTGCATTGATTCAAATTCAAATGATGGGAGTTTGAGATATTACTTATGTTTAGTATATTAATCTTGGTTTACTTACTGATTTATGTTATTTTAAGATTACTGTTAGTTTTTCATTATCAATTTAGGGCGTGTTTACATATCATGAATGAATGTTGATTCAATTGTACACTTGAATCAAATGTTTTATTATGTTCCCTATTACATTTCAAGATTCCTAGAAATGGTAGTTTTTGACATTCTTGTGTATCTATTCAATGTATCTTTAGTTATGATTTATATAGTTTTTGACATTCTTGTATATCTATTCAATGTATCTTTAGTTATGATTTATATACTTGCCCTGTATTCTCTGTTATTTGTAGCTTTATGGCTGGATCATTTCCATTGAAAATGTTGTATTTTGACGTCAATTTATTAGAATCCAGAAGCTCATTCGGTACTAAAATGAATCACACAAACAGAAGAAATCATTGGTTTTAGTAGTTCACGTAAGTGAATTATAGGCTTGGATTTATGAATGAATATTGAGATTCCGGATTTTCTCCTCTCTGAGTTTAAGCAAGTCTCTAAAATTCTTCTAGCTTGATGCTTTTTGCTTGCTTGATTCTTGTTGTTGATTTTTTCTTTTTTCATTGATAAAAAATGTTTGCTGTTGTCAATGTTCTCTGTTATCCATAATTTTTTTTTTGGTATAAATAGCCCTGCTAGTCTCATTTATTTTGTTAGCTTGATGCGCCGGCCATTTCGAATTCCAATTGAAGACGACGTAGTTTGACATCAATTAGTTTGTAACCTGAAGCTCATTTGGTACTAAAATGAAATCACATAAACGAAAGACTACCTGTGAGATATAGTTTTCCTGAGAAAGAGCTCGCATATGCAAAATTGCTTCTGTGATATTTATTTGTTTTATTTGTCCTAACTAACTACTTTTGTTATGAATGCTATGGATATATGTGATGGTTCATAAGTAAAGAGACTACCTCCTAATGATATGGAACCTTTTGGGGTGAGCCAAGAGCAAAACCGTGAAGGCACGAGGCCCAAAGCGGACAATATCATATCAAAGAGAAGCATGAGTCGTTACACTTCGCATGTTATAGATAAAAGTAAAGTTAAAGTTTGGGAGTGGAGGAGGCCTGGCATAGGAAGTGTGCGTGGTGACGGAATGTCTGGTCGAAACTTTCATGTTTTGAAAGGATTTACGCTTATTTTTAAAAGATTTATAAGTTTAAAGATTGGATTGATTAAGTTATTTATTTTTAATGTTTTATTAGGTTATTCTTAGGACGATTTAATGGTACATTTGGAATTAAGGTTTGAGATGAAATTTTTAGGTTGAGGATTGGTTGACTTTTCAAAAACTAGTTATAATTTTTGTTGACTTTTCAGAAAAAGACAAAAACTAAGATGAAAAACTTAGGTTCAACATCTGAAAACCAAACACATGCTCAGTTTTTTTTTAATACCATATTTCTGCAATCATAATTTTTATAAAGTTTAGTTTTTCTTTTGATTTCATAAGTACTGAATCAAGTTTATTATATGAGTATTTATTATCTTGACAAAAAAAAAAATTATTCCTATTTCCGCGTTGTTTTCACCTAGATGTTTATCATGTAAATAATTATTATTTTTCAGTCACTACTAGATTAAATATTATTTTTAAAGATAGTGAACTATGACATCCCGTTAATGGGGTGTTATACAAAATCTTGAAGCCCCTGTAAATGAGACAATATTTAAAGGTGTGTTCGTTTTGGGGCATTTCTTAAAATCAGTCTTTAATTTTTGTATTAAGCTTAGAAAGGTTTTTGAAATAGCTTCGGATGTTTAACTCACATTTGTATTAAGTTAGCAAACATTATTAACTAGCTGGTCGATTAGGAGTTAGCAAGTAGTCTTCTTATATTAGTATGTTATATTTTTTCGTTGTAGTGGTAGTGGTAAAGTACTTTCTAGATCCATTTAGAAGAAATGAAAAGGTTGTGCATGGGTAATTAATATAATTATAGTGTTAGTGGAGAAGCTAAACAATAAAAAAAAAAAGAAAAAGAAAAAAGAAACACGGCCTAAGGTTTGTCGGCCACTTCGAGGACTATAATTACGTTAGAGCACGTTTGTACTTTCTTTTTCCTTGGTTACTAGATGCAGCGATCTCTCCTCTTTCCTACTTTAATTCCCTGATATACCTTCTAGGGGGCCAACTTCAATTCAAGTTATTTATATAAATTCGAGGATTTCAAGGTCCTTTACAAACCAGGCACAATAACGACAATCTCTTATTTTCTTTCCTCATACGGACTTGAGACAAGTAGATTCTTCAATTATACCCCAAAATATAACAATAAACTATTTGTATTATATGATTATGGTATATGATTATGAATGAAATAAAATTGTTTTATGAGCATGTTTATAAAGCTAAAGTCATTGTATCTTTACTTTTTAATTTTAAAATGAAGTGTTAAAAATGATTTAGCATCTGTGTGTACAAGGGATGCAATAGGAACTGATTGGTGGCGACATTTCCTAAGACACGAGGTTTTCAAGAAAGAGTAGTTACTACATTGAAAAAGAATAGATTACGTGAAACACACGGCCTTTAAGTACTAAGTTAGTTTTCACACTTGACCGAGGTTCACGACGATTTTAAATGAAAAATGTTTCAAAGTGAATGAAAATGGATATATTACGTTAGTTTGGGGTTGCAATGTTTTTTTCTCATAATTTCTACTTTTGCTTCTAATAAAAGGAGAAGGAGAAGTAGAAGCTAAACGCAAAAGTTAGAAATTCTAACTTCTCCAAATAACTATTAAAATGCATTAGTGTTTATGCAAATAACTTTTGAGTACGTTTACCAAACACAATATTTACATCATAGTTTGTGTAAAGGACTTATAAAAAAATTGAAAGCATTACCAAACTAGCCTATAATAGGATAGTGAGGATTTCATACATGATTACATTCGTATATATATTTTTATTTATTGAGTTTTGACGGATATGGTTCTTGTGATATAGATTTTATTTTGAGATCATAAAAGATTAACTGAGATCAATATTTGAAAATCCCATGACACGTGTAGATGTTGTTTGATAAGTTGTAGTTTATTTCTTTTCAAGATTTTGGAATACGAAAAAATCTACAAATTTGAGATATTTACTATAACATATTTATGATGACAGTTTCAGAATAAGTACAACAATTTACCTGCTAGTTTAGGGGCCTTATAATAATCGTCCAACCAAACACGTTTGATAACTTTTCCCCACCTCTAATTCCCGCTTTCTCTTTTGCTTTTGACCATTTTTTTGGTACTTCCTTCTCCACTTTTCTCCTACCTTTGTTAGCCCCGTTCTTCTCCTGCTTCTTAATATTTCGCAGAAATCCTGAACACACACACACACGTAGTTTTTCTTTTTCTTTTTTCCACTAATTCTCCGACAAAGATAAATTCTTATCGATATATATAAATTCTACTATATTGGCATCATTTACCGTACTTGGCATTGAGCCATGGTTCACTACAAAATTGCAGTTTACCATTACTATGTTTAAAAACTTGTTCACACATACATGCCACATAATTATATACATGTATATAGATATACGTTTATATTCATGCTTTAACTTTCCTAGAGAATATTCTTCAACTTTCCTTGAGATTAATTATGCTTTCTTAAAGACGAACAAAAACAGAACCATATTGAAATAACTTGCAGAAATCTGATCAACTATTTCCTTTCCCCTTCCACTGAAATTTTTCAGAAGTTGCTGATAAGAGAAAAGGTTCAGTTAATTCAAAACTATATATTCACGACTTTAAGTCTCCTATCTAGTACTAATATCAACTTATTGTTACTACCATACATTTCTGTTTGCAGAGAGCTAAATAGTCTCCAAAAGTCATCTTTTGCTCTAGTCATGGCTGCGTCTTCATCTGCTCTGAAACAAATATATGACGTTTTCATAAGTTTCAGAGGTGAGGACACTCGTAGCAACTTCACCGGCCATTTGTATGCTGCTTTGTGCCGGAAAAATATCTATGCCTACCTCGATGAGGATCGTCTTGAGAAAGGAGATGAAATTTCATCTGCACTTTTGAAAGCAATTGAGTCGTCAAAGATCTCCATAGTCATCTTCTCGGAGAATTATGCTTCTTCCTCGTGGTGCTTATCAGAACTTGCTCATATCCTCCACTGCAGAGAAGTAAACAATCAGCTCGTTATTCCAATTTTTTACCATGTAGATCCTTCAGATATACGACATCAAACAAACAGCTATGCAGGTTGCATTTGCTGGACACGAAAAGCGGTTTGAGGACTACAAGGTGCAACTATGGAGAAATGCTTTGAAAGAAGCATGCAATTTGGGTGGATGGCATATATCGGTTACTAGGTTTGGTTCTCTCTCCTTTTAAGCTTCCTCTGCAATGATTGACCATATTTGAATGATGGAGATATAGATATTCCTTTTATCATTGATATTTTGTTCTGACTAAATTAGAAATTTATGTTATCCTTATATGTGATTGATACTTGCTCCTTAGTCTCTGTTACTTTGTTAGCTTAGTAGTAGGCCATTTCAAGTGAAAAACATAGAATTTTGACATCAATTTGTTGGAAACGAAAGATGAAAGACTACATGTGACCCCACATATGCAAAATAGCTTTTGTGATCTTTTTTTTTTTTTTTTTTGGTTCTTGCTAACTACTTTTTCTTATTCATGCTAGTTCTGAGTCTAAAGAAGTTGAGAAAATTGTCAAAGACATCATAAGAAAGCTGGAAAACATAGTGTCTAAAGAGGATTTCGAGGATCTGGTTGGAATTGATAAACGGGTGCAAAACATTGGAAGATTGCTACACTTAAGCTCATTAGATGTTCGTATTGTAGGCATTTGGGGCATGGGCGGCATTGGTAAAACAACCCTTGCTAAAGTTGTTTTCAATCACTTTGCTCCTCTATTTCAAAGTTGTTGCTTTCTTGAAAACATCAAGTCAAGCGACATAATTTTGGTGAGGTCCAAAAGAAACTTTTCTCTGAATTATTGATGGAGAAAATAAAAAATGTCAATCAGTTTGTAAAGGATAGGCTCAAGCGTATGAAGGTGCTTATTGTTCTTGATGATGTCGATGATGTAGATCAATTAGAAACTTTTTCTATTGATCACAGATGGTTTGGTCATGGGAGTAGAATCATCATAACAACTAGAGATAGACAGTTGCTGAATAATGCTAGAGCTGATGACGTATTTGAGGTTGAAGAATTAAATTTCGGTGAAGCTCTACAATTATTTTATGCAAATGCATTTCAAGGGAAATCTTCGTCACCAGTTTATGAAGAAATGTCAAAAGAGGTGGTCACCAGATATGCTAAAGGTGTTCCTTTAGCCCTTAAAATTTTGGGTTGCCACCTTTGTTCCAGGAGCTGTGAAGAATGGGAGAGTGAACTGAAAAAGTTGGAAATTATTCCCCATGACAAAGTTCAAATGGTGTT
Source organism: Ficus carica (assembly GCA_009761775.1). Lineage (NCBI taxonomy): Eukaryota > Viridiplantae > Streptophyta > Magnoliopsida > Rosales > Moraceae > Ficus > Ficus carica. The sequence goes on from CM019746.1 coordinate 15,943,638, forward strand.
GAAAACCAGTTACGACGGACTAAGTGACAACGAGAAAAATATATTTCTCGATATTGCATGCTTCTTTACTGGCATGAAACTTGATGTTGCAAAAAGTATACTCGATAGCTGTCACTTTGGTGTAGCTATGGGAATTAGAATTCTTGTTGACAAGTCTCTAATATCAATTGACCGTGCCAACACACTATCAATGCATGATTTGGTACATAATATGGGTATAGAAATTGTTCGTCAACAATCTCCTGATGAACCTGGAAAGCGTAGTAGGCTATGGTCGGTTGAAGATGTTTGTCATGTCCTGAAAAATAATGCAGTAAGTACCTTGCACATCGAAGTTTCCCACTGTTTTGGTTCTGTTTTTCTGCGTTGCATGATTATTTTTGTTGTTTTCAATTTCAGGGGACCCCGAAAATTCAAGGAATGTCCATGGACACGTCTAAAATTAGTGTTGCCATATACTTGAGACCCAGGGTTTTCAAAAAAATGTATAACCTAAAATTTCTCAAGTTTCATGGTCATCGGGTTGATGGCAAACTACACTTTCCAGATGGTCTCGAATATCTTCCTGACGTGCTCAGATATCTTCATTGGGACAGTTTTCCTCTGGCAAGTCTGCCTCAAAAATTTTGGCCACAAAATCTTGTTGAGCTGCACTTGAATAACAGTAAGCTAAGCAAACTCTGGGATGGCATTCAGGTATGATTTAGTCTCCACTATTTTTCAATATAGTGTAAAAGGCATAATATAATTGTTTTTTTTTTTTTTTTTTTTTTTTTTCACTTCTCTTTGGTGACAGCATATTGAGAGCTTAAAATTTCTAAATCTTAAAGAATCCGAGAACCTTACTGAAATTCCAGACCTCTCTCGGGCACTAAATTTGAACAAGATACATTTGAGCGGTTGTATACGTCTTAAGCATCTTCCAAGCACCATTGATAAGCTGGAGTCTTTGCAGTTTCTTAGTTTATTTGGCTGCTCAAACTTTGACGAGTTTCCAGAACTTCCAAAGAACATAACACATTTGGTTATGGCCGAGACAGCATAGAGAATGTGCCCCCATCAATTGATCATCTCTCTCATCTCCTGCTATTTGATTTAAGAGACTGCAAAAGGCTTAAGAGTCTTCCTGCCAACTTTTTTAAGTTAAAATCTCTTGAAGGGCTTCTTCTCAAAGGTTGCTTAGGATTAGAGCACTTGCCAGAAATTTTAGAGCACATGGAACATCTAACCGTGTTTGAAACACAAGAAACCGGGATTAGATGTTTGCCCTTATCAATTGAAAACCTAGTCAGGATTAGAAATTTGGAACTGCAAAACACTAGTGTATCTGAAATACCTGACTGGCTCTTCCGTTTACCCGCATTACAAATATTAGATCTATCTAGAACAAATATTATAAGAATACCTAAATGCGTCAAACTTTCCAAGTTGCAATATTTGTGGATAAGTGATTGCAAGTTCCTCCAATATCTACCAGAGCTTCCATTGTCCATAAAGAAAGTTGATGCAAGGGATGCACATCATTGGACATGGTGTTAAATTCGTGGAGTCTACTCACACAAGGGCCAAAACGGGACGTGTGCTTTCACGAGCTGTTGTCATTTGAAGGTTGCTCAATGTTGGATAACAAGAACATCAGTACTGAGTTTCAGATTCGAGTTTTTTCCATTGCATCGATATTAGTGCTTTTGAGACATAAGGTATATCTCTTCTTTTTCTTGTTAAAATAAACTTAAAAATTTTCATATTTGATATTTCAACGTTGCTTAAAGCTGGATCACAAGAACATCATGAATGAATTTCAAATTAGAAATTTGCCATTTCCATGGAACTAGTACTATCAAAATGAATAAGGTTTATCTCTCTTTCTCTAGTTAAAATACATGGTAATTTAATTTCAATTGTCAGGATTGGTTGAAGTTGGATCACAAGAAAATCGTGACTAAAGTTGAGGTTGCCCGTTGGCACAATTCAGCTAAAAAATTAGTGCCTGAACACAAGCGGGTATATCTCTTCTTTAACTTTTTAAGGTAAATGAATTAGTTTTCATATTTGAAATAATGCTGACCTGTTTATGCTACAGAGTGGAAATATGGCTCCATTTGAAGTTCTCATTTGTTATTCTGGAGATGAAATTCCAGAGTGGTTTAGATATCGAAACGTGGGATGTTCAATAAATATGAAGCTTTCCCCACTATTGCATAGACCTCACAACTTCATGGGTTTTGCCTTCTGCTTTGTTGTCGAAAATGCCCATAATGCTGATTTAGGAGAGTGGGTGTATTTAAACTGGGAAATCCGTGTCCAAACCAACAATAATGATGAAAGGCGCCTCCAATTTGTTTCAGGGTTGTCATGTTTTGGAGGGGATTATGACTTAACCCAAGTGTTAATGGCCACGTATCTGAATACAGATGAAGTTGACTTTGATTCTGTGATAGAGATGTCATTTCACTTTAGTTTTGTTGATTCACTAGAACACAAGATACAGAGGTGTGGGGTCCGCATGCTATATCTCCAAGATGCAATTGAATTTGGTATCATCGCTGAGCAATATGTATTTGAGAAGTTAAATGTTGTCTCCAACGAGCCACAACCAAGTGGATTTTGGAAGAACATGCTGTACCATGTACTTGATTTTCAGGTTTTCCCATCTAGGCAACAACTCTGTGAGAAATTGTTGAGTTCCAAGATACCGAAGAGACAGAAGGATTTATGGTTGCTGCTTGTTTGGGATTTTTTGCCAGTTCGGGAAGTTCTTAATCGGCATATGGACGTGGCAGACACCACTTGCCCGCTTTGTGGCGTGGTTTTGGAAAGTGCCACCCATCTGTTTCTATACTGCAAGAGTGTTCGACCTCTTTGGTTCATGTCGCAATGGGGACTTCGAACTGACTTCCTCCTCTTTGATTCAATGGCTTCTTTCCTGGAAGTGCTGTTATTTGGTGATCCAAACTCAGACATGTATCACTTTGATAGGGAATTCCTACTTTATGCTTCTATGCTTGTGGATACTATTTGGCTTGCAAGGAATGAGCTCGTTCATAACGAGAAGGTGTTCCACACTGCGGATATCCAGGCCTCTGTCCAAGCTCAATTCAATCATATTATGCAGGTAATCATATATTAAATTCTCTATTTTTGTAGCACTGTCTGTTTATTGTGGAATTTCATGATTTTCTTTTACCAGGCGAAGAGAGAAATCAAGGCTAAGGACAGAAATTAAAACTGCTTTGAGTCCTGAAAGGTAAGGGTTGCTTCTGTCATTTAATAAAAATAAAAAAATAAAAAGGAGAAGAAGAAGAAAAAAACTTTTTAGACGGTTCGGTTGGATTAATTTTCGACTCTTTTCACTATTTTAGTTTTGTATCGATCAATAACCCAGAAGACCTATTGCATATCATACTTGGTAAATGTACAAGATAATAATATGAGATTATATATTTATTTCTCAAGCTGATGGATTTTAGTTTTTTTCTTTTTAGGCAGTACTTGAGTTGCAGTAATTGCTACTTCAGCAGTAATCTGTCGGGAAGATAAAATAGATATTAAAAAGCCGCATAGGTAATCTTTCTTGATCTCAACCAATTTTCTGTGTGTTCTTCATTTGAATTCTTTTTCGTTGTCTCATAGAAAAAGCAGAACTTGGTTAATAGAGATGAGCCATAAATGGTGCTTATCCTCAATTACGGCCAGCCATACTGCTTGGTACCTAGTCTGCTATAAGTTATTATACCACGCAGATGCAGAGGGAAGAAATAATAAGAAATTTGACATAAAAAATAATAGCAAAGATGATAATTTATTAGATTGTGAAAGTAAGCTTTAGTTTCCTTTTAGCAATATTGTTAAAACGAAACCAAGTTCCTTTTGTAACTGAGCTTTCTATGCATGTGACAGATCTTTGTTTCCCGATTAGGCCTATGACTATAACAATGGAATGACCAAAGAGCGGTTCAAGAAGATGCATCACTTTATACATCAATCCAACATGAAAGAACTTGTATAGAAGGAAGGTCACTCCTGACCCTCTTGATTTGTTGTCCTTGTGGGGAAGAGGTGGAGATCCGTTTTCGACATTTTGTTTCTTCTGTTCGGCTATTTCAGATATCATGTGGTGTTTAACTGCTGTTCAGTATTTCCAGCAAAGAAAAAGTTAAGCACAGATATCCGTCTGGAAGATCTTTTGCGTGAGTCGGGTAGAGTTCGCAATAGAGCAGAACTGGAGTTACATTGTACTCTGTTTGGTGCTGCTGGAGAGCGAGAAATTTCAATTACTTGAATGAGTTCGTTCTCTTCAAAAAGTTTTAGACTGCGTTGGAGGTCTTCACCTTCAGGTTTCAGCTGCCGAAGATTCGGGAGCTGGGCTTAAAGGTGAGCATTCTGGAAACAGACTTCAAACTCATGGTAAACGACATCAGACAGCATGTTTCCTTAGAATCTATTGATTTCATTGTAGAAGATGTGTTTTTAAGCGATTTTGTTAGCAGACAAGCGAATAAGGTTGCTCATGAATTGGCTAGGTTTGCATTATCTTGTAATGTCAGAGATGTCTTGGCAGAACCAAGTTCCCAGTAGTGTTTTCTGGCTGAAGTTTGTAAAGACAATGTTGGTTAATGATTTCTCCTTTTCCCCTTGGGAAAAATTAAAATTAAAATAAAAAAAGTAAAAGGAAAAGAAAATGAAAAATCAGTTACAAACTTACAACTAGCATATTGCATGACACTAATATAATCAACATGTGCTCTTTTAGCATCATCAAACATTAAAGGCCTTAATCTCCGTCCAATACATACACATGGGATCCAAACCTAAGACCCACATCAATCATTAAAAAAATAAAAATTAAAAACATGTTATTGTCATATCCACACCACCACGCCAGTAGTACAACTACCACTACCGTCCCAAACAAGCACCATGGCTTCCCAATTTACGAAGAAATGTGAAAAGAGGTGGTCACTAAATTTGCTAAAGGAGTTCCTATAGCCCTTAAAGTTTTGGGCTGCCACCTTTGTTCCAAGAGCACTGAAGAATGGGAAAGTGAACTTAAAAAGTCGGAAATCAGGTTTTCCCCTCTAGGCAACAACTTTGGGAGAGGATATTGTGTTCCAAGATTCAGCAGAGGCAGAAGGAATTAAGGTTGCTGCTTATATGGGATTGTTTGCCAGTACGAGAAGTTGTTAATCGCCAAATGGATGTGGCAGACACCACCTGCGCGCTTTGTGGCATGGTTTTGGAAAGTGCCACCCATCTGTTGCTGTACTGCCAGAGTCTTTGTCCTCTTTAGTTCATGTCACAATGGGGCCTTCGAGCAGTGATTCAATGGCTTCTTTCTTGGAAGTGGTGCTATTTGGTGATCCAAACTCACTCATATACCATTCCTGCGACCAATTACTCCTATTTTTTCAACCAGATTGCAGGTAATATTTAAATATAAATTAAATTCTCTATTTTTGTTATGTTGTCTTCTTACTGTGGAACTTCATGATTTTATTATCACGAACAAATCCACAAATAAAGGTTACAGACAGATATTAAAGATGCTTTTCAAGTTCTGATAGGCTGAAGGAGTCTAACACAATCAGAATGTTCATATGATATAGATGCAGTGGTGGCCAATAATCAACTTCTTTAGATTTAAAAAAAAAAAAAAAAAACCTCAATAATCAACTACTCTTTTTATAGTTCACATAAATGGCTCAATGTTAACAAATCATTTAGTGGTCAACATTTGATATTGACCCCTTTTTTTTTTTTTTTGAAAGGATATATTAAGCGGATTTGATTCACAACAACATTGATTTTTTTACCACTTGCATAAAAATGCTGACCTTTTTCTTGAAGTTTTTTTATTTTTTTATTTTTTTAGTAGTATGGGATGTAGAGGTGGAGCCAGCCTTTTGTTTTAGTGTGGATGTATATGAACTTTTTTTTTTTTTTTTTTTTTTTGGAAAAAATAACATCAAGATGAAAAAATATATATATGTATCACAATATCTTTCAAGAACCCAAATATATAAAGAAATGATATGAAAAGATTTAAAAAAATTGCTATAAAGAGTAATAATTTAACAATTCACTTAACTTACGAAAAAAAATTTGTAAACAACATATGTTTTATTGTCTACAGATCCAATTCATTCAATTATAATGGCCATGTATATTCTATAGAAATCATGCTTCCTTAGTTTTTCTTTTCAAATCATTTTTTCGTTGCTTTGTACGAGTTTGATTCACCATAAAAGAAAGCAAATGAGTTTGAGAGGAAGCAATATCTATTCTCAAATATCTTTCTTTTTTTTATTTTTTTTCTCTGCAAAAAGGCCCACGTCCATTTTCATTCTTTTATTTGCATTTTACAAGAGTACAATCTTATAACGTTACCTAACTATTTCCTCTATTATGCATTTTTCAATTTAATAAAATTGGTTTGGGTTGGAATTTGGAAAAGATTCTAGGCTTGGCTGTCATTTTCTTTTTACAGATCTATCAATTATAAAAGTTCTATATAAGTAATGAAATACCTGATTGAAATAATAGAAGTTATGCAACAAGAAAGATTTTTTGTTTGTTTTTTCACCAAAAATATAGTATAGAAAATCCGGAATATAGAAGCAATAAAGATAACTAAAAAAAACAAAACAAAATTTAGCCTAAATCAAAGGTCTTAATAAGAATGACAATTAACAAAACAAAATTTTCAACATACCTTTCTCAAACCACCACCACTTGGTCCACTTCCGATTTTTTCTTCTCAAATACAAGGTTACAGCCTACAGACTCTTTCTACTGCCAACTTTTTATAGACCACACTGTTGGGATGTGTGCCCATAAATAAATGAGATGTATTATTTTATTGATTTAATTTGAGAAATTTTTTCAATATTATTTTTACATGCATGTTTGGATGCTTTATAAATATCGAAAACCCTAGATTATTTAAATGTGACTTTAAATATTATATATAAGTGTTATATACAGGAGGATAATATTTAAAGTAAAATAATCTAAATTTATCCGTAATTAAAAAATTAAAGTTGGGATCTTTAATTTAAAATTACTAGCGCGGTTCAATGCATTCTGAATGAAATGATCTTATCCGGATTGTTAATAATGAGATTATTGGAATGAAAGCGCTTTATATAATTTGATTATATATGACTGGAACACGATTAAATATGAATATCTAATAATTTTCGTTGTCATATAGAGCATTCAAAATTAATCAATGATGGTCATATATGAATCGATTTTAATTCTGAGTAATTAATAGACTCCTATTTATTGTATCATGTTTTTTGACATATCGAGTAATGACACAAATGAATAGTGTCAAATTCTTGGTATATTGAAAATATAATATAATAAATAGTCGGGAATATTAATATACAAGATGAAATCCATTCCTTCGTAAAGAAGTCAGATGGACGGTTCCCATAAGTGTTGATTCGGAACTTGAATAATAAGAGCACTCAATTTATGATTAAATCATAAATATATTATTCATTAGAGAATCAATGGTACTTAAGGAGAAATATATAATTAAAGAGGTTAACGGAAAATACCTAGCTTTAACTATGAACCGTTTATGGAGGATTGATTTATATGTAGTGACTATATCAATGGGCAATTCAAATCTTTTGAATATAATTAGTTATATCATTTTAAGAGTGCAAATCCAAATTTTTAGTGGAATAATTTGGAATTAATAATTTTGATATTTTAATTAAGGTGTTAATTAATTGTCAAATTATTTGGAGCTTAAAATTATAAAGTCCATAATTTCTCTCAACGGCTCCATTGAATCATGTGAACATTATTTTATGTTGGGTTAATTTATTAATTTAGAATTCTATATTAATATTTACACAACAATTAATTGGATTAATTTGTATTTTAAATAATATGATTATTTAAAATAATTTTAAATTAAAGATTATACAATATGGTAAGGACCACATCGTAGTTGTGCACCACAAGGTGGTTCACATTATATCCATAAAGTGTATGTGAAATTTTGAATTTTAAATTTTAAATTTTGATACATGTAGAAAAGAAATTATCGATTATTTTATTTTAAATAATTCAAAATAAAATTAAAAAAAAATGTAACTGATTAGATAATAGGAGAGAGAAATCTCTCTCCCATAATATCAAACAAGCCCACTATAGGGAGGTAGTGGGCGTGCATGTTGTTCCACATGGTTGAATTAATTTTTTTTTTATTAAAAAAAAAGAAGATGTCAGTTTATTTCTCTGTATTACTAAAAAAGGGCTACATACGATATATCTAAAATAAAAAAAAGGATATATTAATTCTTTTTTGACATGGAAAAAGATATACGTATTTTTTAGAGTTTCCTCTCCTCTTCTCCTTCACTTTGTCTCATGAGTTGAGAACACAAAGAGAATCAAAATTCAAGTGTGTGATCAAACCCAAATTCAGAAATGCCCACTTGTTTCCTGTTCATCGTGACCTGGAGAACGCTGAGAAAGAATCGTTAGTGTTTCCAAAAGAATTGAAGTTTTCCCACTTGTTTCTGTTCATCGTGACCTGGAGAACGCTGAGAAAGAATCGTTAGTGTTTCCAAAAGATTTGAAGTTTTCAAGAAAGTTGGTGTTTCCGAAGAATTTAGAGTTCTCAAAAGGGTTCTTGAAGGAGTTCAAGTATTTTGACCTAATCGGACAACGGTCAATTTCTAAATTTTTTTTTAATTTATTTTATTAAATTAATATAATTATTCTCGTCGGAAAAATTTTGAGAAAAATTTAATATGTGCGATTTGATCCGTATCATGTTTCCGCTAATTTTAAAAACTAGTTTCAAAACCAACAATTGGTAGACAGCAATACCGTATATTAATTTAATAAGTTATCATATGATAATTTTTGTATAATTTTGGGTAGGCACTTTTGCATATTGATATATATTTCTATTTATGATTATGATGATGAATATTTGTGCGAGTGGATTGGTCATAAATTGTTCCGGTTTCATGGAAATTAGTTTGTATTTTTCCTTTTGATTAGATCAATTGTAAATAGGATTTATGTTGTAATTTTTCCATATTGATGAAGAATTGTTCTTCATTTTTTTTTTTTTTAAGAAAAGTTCTTAATTTTTTATCCAAAAAAAAAAAAAGGTGGTGCCGGGACTGTACGGAATCCTCCGGCGGGTCTGCATGGCAGTCATGGCCGATCGTCGGCCGTGGCCGCCGGCCGGCGGGGAACGCCGGCCTGGGTTGGCAGCGCCCAACCAAGCCAGTCGTGACTGCAAATGCAGTCACGACAAAGCTAGGGTTCTGGGAACCCTAGCTGGCCCAATGGATTGGGCCACCCAGCCATGGGCTGGGCCTGCCTCATCCTTGGCTGAGGCAGGAGCAGCAGGCTGGGCCTGCCCATGAAGAAGGCCCATTCGGACAATGCATGGGCAGTGCCCAGCCAGCCGCGCACCCACCAGAAAAAAAAAAAAAAAAAATTTAGATTTTTGAAATCTATTTTTTTTTTTTGAATTTGAGAAATTCAAGGAGGACCACCACCACTCATAAAGAGAAGTTGGAGAATTATATCATTTTTTTTTAATATAGCATGATATGAACGCTATTAAAAATTTTTTGAGTATTTTTTATCGCTATTTAAATTACTATAGCATGTTATAAATGCCATGCAAAAGTTATTATAGCATCAAATAAATGCTATAAAAATATTATGATAGCATCGATAAATCACTATTAAAACTTGTTATTTTAATAATAAGAGATAATATAGCGTTTGGAAAAATGTTATCATATTTTTACGATAGTATTTTTACACGCTATGAAAAAGGTTTTTGGTTGTAGTGTAAGCATGGGTTGAAATTTAGAACCAAACACCCCCTTCTACTTGTAAGGAAAAATATGATTTTGTAGCGGTTCATTGTCTTCGGAAAATGAAGTCACTCTACAATAACCTCTTCTACACGGCATATCTCCCGTTCAAGGCACTGAAATTTTCTCAACCTCTCCGTTTACTCCAACAAAGCCTTGGTCGGATAAAGTCATTTGCATGGTCAAGAAGTTGAAATCAGAATTGATGACTTCGTGGTGTGAAAAGTCTTAATTTGGTCTCTCAATTATTTGAAGATACTACTTTTTGTGCTGTTAGTATACTATTCTAAGTCCTTGATATGTATATATATATATATATATATATATATATAAATTAGAGAAAATAGATTCAGAGAGAGAGAGAAAGAGAGATTTGAAAATGCTCAGATTCACACTCTGAGGCAATTATATTACTATATATACAATATGTATAATGACTAGGGCATCAACCAAATACACGTGGTACAATCTGTGTAATGGACTAAGGCATCAGCCAAATACACGTGGACTGATCTTATACAATGCAACATGCAAATGAAGACAAGATACAAAAGGAAAAGCAAAGAATGACCGTTAAGAAAGGATATGCTACAGTGACTATACAATAACTAGGTGATAGGCTTAGTTGCTTTGACATCCCCCCTCAAGCTCATTGGTCGTGGAAGAACAGTGAGCTTGGAACGAAGGGTCAGGAAACGTTGTGAGGGAAGAGCTTTTGTCATGGCATCAGCTAGTTGCTCTTCAGAAGGTATATGTTGAATAACCAGACGGTGCTGCATCACCTTATCACGAATAAAATGGTGGTCAATTTCAACGTGCTTAGTTCGAGCATGAAGTACAGGGTTGGCTGCTAAATATGTGGTACTGAGGTTGTCACACAAAAAAAGTGGTGGAGAAGAGAGTGGAGCATTAATTTCACCGAGCAAAGATTCAATCCAGGAAAGCTTAGAAGCAGCAGTGGCAAGAGCACGATACTCAGATTCAGTGCTTGAGCAGGAGACAACCTTTTGTTTTGAAGAGGTCCAAGACACTAGATTAGGGCCGAGAAAAATGCAAAAACCACCAGTACTGCGTCTATCATCCGGGCAACCAGTCCAATCAGCATCTATATAGCAGGTCAAGGACAAGTCCGAGGAGCTTTGAAAGGATATGCCATATGTAATTGTGGATTTAAGGTACCGCAAGATACGCTTGACAGCCTGCCAATGAGAGGAAGTGGGAGAGTGCATAAATTGACACACTTTATTCACTGTAAAATTGATATCTGGCCGAGTCAGAGTGCAATATTGTAGAGCTCCCACAATGCGTCGATACTGTGATGGATCACTAAGGGGTTGACCATCATAAAGGGAGAGAGTAGGCCCAGAAGACATTGGAGTGTGATAAGGCTTACATTCTATCATATCTGCACGATGGAGAAGGTCCTTGATGTATTTGGATTGATTGAGATGCAAACCTTGGGCAGTAGTGGAAACTTCAACTCCTAAAAAGTAAGAAAGGGGGCCAAGATCTTTGAGAGCAAAGGTAGAGTTGACCTTGCCAATTAGGCGATGTAAGAACTGAGGATTATTGCCCGTGAGAATGATATCGTCCACATATACTAAGAGAAGCACGATAATAGAGCCAGTAGAGAAGAAAAACAGTGAAGCATCAGCTCGAGAGGCAGTGAAACCCCAAGAGAGTAAACATGAGCTTAACTTAGTGAACCACGCCCGTGGGGACTGTTTGAGGCCATAAAGAGCCTTATGTAATTTGCACACCATAGGAACATGAGAGTTGATTACAAAGCCAGGCGGTTGTTCCATATAGACCTCCTCCTGAAGTTCACCATTCAGAAAGGCATTATGGACATCCAATTGTCTAAGTGGCCATTTCCACATAAGAGCTAAGCAAAGCACAATTCGCACAGTATTTGGCTTAACAACTGGACTAAATGTCTCATGTAGTCCAAAACTTCCGTTTGATGAAAGCCTTTTGCAACAAGACGTGCCTTATGTCTTTCAACACTTCCATCTGCTTTGAGTTTGAGCTTATAAACCCATTTACAACCAATGATTTTCTGTGAGGTGGGAGAAGGCACTAATGTCCATGTGTTGTTTCTATGAAGGGTTGCAATTTCATGTTGCATAGCGGAGTGCCATTCAGATGTAGCCAATGCTTCTTTCACAGACCTGGGTTCTATCATTGATGTTGGAGAAGAGGCTGAAAGAACAAAGGCTTTAGGCTTAAAAATACCTGCTTTAGACCGAGTACACATGGTGTGAACATTGGAAGCAGAAGGTGGAATGAAGACACCTTTAAGAGCACCAGAAAGATCAGCAATAGGTTGAGAATCTGCATTAGCCACAATATTGGAAATACATTGTCGTGATGAATGTGGGGAGCCATTAATGTGAGCAGTGTCAAGTGCACAGTTGGTGGAAGGAGACCTAGGGGGAGAGAAAGGTGATGAAATAGAAGAGGAAGGAGGGAAAGATAGGGGAGAAGGAGATGGGGGTGGAGGTGGAGATGAAGTAGAAGGTGGCGGGGATGTAAAAGATAAAATAAGGGAGTTGGAAGAAGAAGAATTTAAAGAATGATGTGGAGAGGAAGAGGAAGACAAGAATTTAGAAAATGGAAAAGCATTCTCATTGAAGACAACATGCCTTGAGATATAAATTCTACCAGTTTGAGGTTGTAAGCACATGTAACCTTTATGTTGTGAACTATATCCTAAGAAAACACATTCAGAGGATCTAAGTTCCATTTTATTATGATTAAAAGGACGAAGAAATGGGAAGCATGCATAACCAAATGTTTTCAGAAAAGTGTAATTAGGTAGCCTCTGGTAGAGTGTTTCATAGGGCGATTTATTTTGGAGGACTGGGGTTGGCAAACGATTAATGAGATAAACACTAGTTTGGAAAGCATATGGCCACAAAGAAAATGGAGATGAGCTATGAGCTAGCAAAGTAAGGCCCATTTCAACAACATGTCTATTTTTCCTTTCTACACGGCCATTTTGTTCTGGGGTGTAGGGACAAGCAACCTTGTGAAGAACACCAAGAGCGGACAAGAAATTTGAGACGGTTCGGTATTCACCACCCCAATCGCTTTGAAGTGTTGTTATTTTTGAATTAAATTGTGTCTCAACCATAGCCTTGAATTTGATAAAAGTTGGAAAAGTTTCATCTTTGGTGTTTAACAGATAAATCCAAGAGAAGCGTGAGAAATCATCAATGAATAAGACAAAATACTTAACACCAGTAATGAAATTAACAGGGGAAGGACCCCACAAATCCGAGTGAACAAGCTCAAAAGGTCTAGAAGCTCTAGAATCAGAGTTTACAAATGGGAGTCTATGACTCTTTGCTAACTGACAAGAGTTACAAAAATCAAAACTAGACTTTGATCCTTGAAGATTACATAATTTTAAGACTTGAGAACCCACTCGAGAAGCAGGATGGCCCAACCGACCATGCCACAGGTTGGGATCATTTTTCTGAGCTAGGAAGATACTTGAAGGTTGAGAGTGGAGAGATGGTGGATGAACAGCACGAAGATGGGATTGAGGTGAGGCAAGAGGACTAGTAACCTTGTAAAGACCTTGATCAAGATTACCCTGGAGTAGAGTTTTCCTCGAAGGTTTGTCCTTCACCAAGAAAAAGCGAGGATGAAATTCAACAATGGCATTATTATCTAAACATAATTTGTTGACACTGATTAATTTCTTAGAAATTTCTGGAGTGTGCAAGACATTTTTCAGTTTTAATGGCCCAGTGTGTGTGTGTAACAAGCAATTTCCAACATGTGAAATGCAAATCTTCTTACCATTACCAACCATAACCTGCTCTGCCCCTTGGAAAGGTGTGAGTCACTCAAAGTTGAAGCATCTGGGGTAAGGTGGTGAGAGGCACCTGAATCAACATACCACGCATTATCATGCACTGAAGAGGGAGTAGCCAGCATAGAGGAAGCGAAGTGAGCAGCCAGTGAACTTGTTGATGAGTTAGTCATCTGGTTTTGAGGATTATAACTGAGGTTGGGTCTATGATAACAAACGGCAGCACTATGTCCAAATTTAGTACAAATTTGGCACTGCAGCCTCTCGGTAGGACCTCCAAAGTTGTTTGGTTTAGGAGACCATTTATGTTTGATTTGTGATCCTTGAGGTTTTCCAAGGATGCCAGGTTGAGTGTTGTAAGAGTAGGCAGAAAAGTTTTGAGAGTATTTGTTGGGAAATGATTTATGGGTACTGTTCTGAGAAAGGTTGGGCTTATAGAACTGTGGCTTTCTATTATTGTTAGGCTGAAAGTTTGTGAGATTGGCTTGAACCAGAGGATTCACTTGGGTGTTCAAATTCAATTAAGAGAGGTTGATTTGATCAACAGAGGTTTGTCTTTGCTGGCGAAGATCATGACTAAGCAATAAGCTATGGATTTCCTCAATGTTTGGTTGGTCTACTCTTGCACTAATTGAATCAACAAGGGAATTATACTCAGGTCCTAATCCTTGCAACCTATAGATTAAATGATCATCATGTGAAACAGGTTCTCCAATAGATGCCAACTTATCAACAAGAGATTGCTTTTTAGAGACATACTCATCTGTTGTTAGACCATCTTTCTTCAGCATTTGAAGTTCAGTTCTGAGTTCAATGATACGAGATCGATTGGTAACTGCAAATCTCCGTTCGAGAGCATTCCAGATTTCGTAGGCAGTAGAGTAGCCAACTATCTGAGATGCCATGGCCTCAGTAAGGGATGAATACAACCAGCTCATGATAAATCTATTCAAGCGCTGCCAGTGAGAGTATTGGGGATTGAGCTCCTGTCGTTGAAGATCAAGAAATTTGGAAGGACATGGGCTTGTGCCGTCGATGAACTCCTCCAACCCATTTGCTATGATAACGTTCAACAACTGATTTTTCCAGAGAAGATAGTTGTCGCGATCCAGCTTAATGTTGAGGTTTTGTCCAAGATGAGGGAGAGGAGGTTGTAGAGGTTGAAGAATAGGGTTTGAAATTTGAGGAGTAAGATTTTGAATTTGGGGAAACTGAGCATGAGCAGTAGGGTTTTGATTATGGGTAGGTGTTTGTGGGTTTTCTGTTACATTTTGGGTTTGATTGGGAAATTGGGATGAAGACTCCATTTGGAATGAAGAGAGCTCTGGGAAAGACGGCTCTGATACCAAATTAGAGAAAATAGATTCAGAGAGAGAGAGAAAGAGAGATTTGGAAATGCTCAGATTCACTCTGAGGCAGTTATATTACTATATATACAATATGTACAATGACTAGGGCATCAACCAAATACACGTGGTACAATCTGTGCAATGGACTAAGGCATCAGCCAAATACACGTGGACTGATCTTATACAATGCAACATGCAAATGAAGACAAGATACAAAAGGAAAAGCAAAGAATGACCGTTAAGAAAGGATATGCTACAGTGACTATACAATAACTAGGTGATAGGCTTAGTTGCTTTGACAATATATATATATATGTATACACACATATATATAATCAAAATCAGCCTATTGTCAGTATTATATTCCTCTGTTTGCAGAGAGCTTGATCTCTGAAATCGTCTTTTGCTATACTTATGGCTTCATCTTCTTGTGCTCCCTTCTCTCAGACGAAAAAGAGATACGATATTTTCATAAGTTTCAGAGGTGAGGACACCCGAAATGATTTCACCAGCCATTTTTATGCCGCTCTATGTCGGAAAAAAGTCAAAGCCTACATCGACGAGGATCGTCTTGAGAAAGGAGATGAAATTTCATCTACACTTTCGAAGGCAATTGAGGAGTCAAAGATTATTGTAGTCATATTCTCGGAGAATTATGCTTCTTCCTCGTGGTGCTTAACTGAACTCGCTCACATCCTTCGATGCAAAGAGGAAAACAAGCAGCTCGTTGTTCCAGTTTTTTACCATGTAGATCCGTCAGAAGTACGAGAGCAACGAAACAGCCATGCGGTTGCATTTGCTAAACACGAAAAACGCTTTGACGGTGAAAGGGTGCAACTGTGGAGAAATTCTTTGAAAGAAGTAGCCAACATGTGTGGATGGCATATATCAGTCACCAGGTTTGGTACTCTCACCTTTTAAGCTTGCTTTGCATTTCTTGACCGCATTAGAATAATGGAGAATGAGATTGTTCAATATTAATTTTTAGTATGATTTAATTAGAGATTTGTGTTATTTTGGAATTGGGGTTAGTTTCTTTATTTTATTTTGGCTTAATTTTCTTGTTTGTTATTTGGTTGACCTACCTGAGACTATCTCAATTTTATCTATGATCTTTTGGTCGTATAAATTTCGTAAATATTTTCGAGATCAATTTGTTAGAAACCAGAGGCTAATTCGGTACCCCAAAAAAAAAAAAAAAAAAAAAAAATCACAAAAACAAAAGTGAACCATAGGTTTTGCAAAACTTCCCCTGTTTTCATGATAAAGAGGTCACATATATAAGGTAAAATAGCCTTAGCTTTTTGTTTCTCGCATGATCTAAAAATTAATCGATTTCATGTTCTTCAATACTTCGATAAGCATGTTTTTTTTGGTTCTTACAAACTTTTTTCTTTTTGTTTTTTTTGGTTATTTATGCTAGATCTAAGTCTAAAGTAGTCGAAGAAATTGTGGACGATATTCTAAAGAAGTTGGATAATGTGTCGTCTCAAGAAGAGTTCAAGGATCTGGTTGGAATTGATAAACGAGTTCAGAAAATTGAGCGATTGCTACAATTCAGCTCATTTGAAGTTCGAATTATTGGCATTTGGGGCATGGGCGGCTCCGGAAAAACTACCTTAGCTAAAGTCATATTCAGTCGCTTCGTTCACCAATTTGAAAGTTTCTGCTTTCTTCGGAACATCAAGTCAAAGCCACATAAACTTGATAGGTTACAAAAGAAACTTTTCTCTGAATTGTTGCAGGAGGAGGTAGAACATGTCAATCGATTTGTAAAGGACAGGCTTCAGCGTACGAAGGTGCTAATTGTTCTTGATGATGTCGATGACGAAGAACAGTTAGAATATTTGGCTGGAGATCGCAGTTGGTTTGGTCATGGGAGTAGAATCATCATAACAACTAGAGATAAGCAAGTGCTGAACAATATTCAATCTGATGGAACATACAAAGTCGATGAGCTAAATTCTCGCGAAGCTCTTCAACTGTTTTATACAAAAGCCTTCAAAGGAAACCCTCCCTCAGCAGTTTATGTGGAAATGTCGAAAATCATGGTCAATAAATATGCTAAAGGCATTCCTTTAGCCCTTAAAGTTTTGGGTTGCCACCTTTATTCCAAGAACACAGAAGAATGGGAAAGTGAACTGAAAAAGTTGGAAATTGTTCCCCATGACAAAGTTCAAAACATGTTGAAAATAAGTTACGACGGACTAAGTGACAACGAGAGAAATATATTTCTCGATATTGCGTTCTTCTTTACTGGTACAGAACAGGATGTTGCAAAACGAATACTCGATAGCTATTGCTTGGGTGTGGCTATGGGAATCAGAGTTCTCATTGACAAGTCTCTTTTAACTATAGACCGTTCCAACAAGCTGTCAATGCATGATTTGGTACGAGACATGGGCTTAGAAATTGTTCGTCAGCAATCTCCTGATGAGCCTGGAAAGTGCAGTAGGCTATGGTCTGCCACAGATGTTTGCAACGTGTTAAAAAATAATGCAGTGAGTACCATGTACACTTAAGATTCCAAATTGTTTATGCGCATGCGTTTTTGTGTTGCCTTATAATTTTTGTTTTGTTTCAATTTCAGGGGAGCAAAAAAATTCGAGGAATGTCGATGGACATGTCTAAAATTAGTGTTGCCATGTGCTTGAGACCTAGAGTTTTTGAAACAATGTATAATCTTAAGTTTCTCAAGTTCCATGATCATTGTGTTGAGAGCAAACTACACTTTCCGAAAGGTCTCAAATATCTTCCTGACGAGCTCAGGTATCTTCATTGGGATAATTGTTCTCTAAATGCCTTTCCTCCAAAATTTTGGCCCCAAAATCTTGTCGAGCTTCACTTGGGTAACAGTAAGCTAAACAAACTTTGGGACGGCGTTCAGGTATGATTTGGTTTTTCTTGGTTTTTTTGTCCCCATGTAAATGGCAAATTATAATGTACGTTTTATATTTATTTGGTGACAGCATATTGAGTGCTTAAAGATTCTAAATCTTAAAGAATCTGAGAACCTTACTGAAATTCCAGACCTCTCTTGGGCACTAAGTCTGGAAAAGGTAGATCTGAGTCACTGTCCACGTCTCAATCATCTTCCAAGAAGCATCGACAAGCTGGAATCATTGCAGTTTCTAAATTTATTTGGCTGCTCCAACTTTGATGAGTTTCCAGAACTTCCAAAGAATATAACACATTTGGATATGGCTGAGACAGCGATAGAGAATGTGCCCCCGTCAATTGGGCGTGTCTCTCATCTCCTGGTGTTCGATTTAACAGACTGCAAAAGGCTTAAGAGTCTCCCGAACAACTTTTTTAAGTTAAAATCTCTTCGAGAGCTTTACCTCAAAGGTTGCTTGGGTTTAGAGTACTTGCCAGACATTTTAGAGCCCATGGAACATCTAACAGTGTTCGAAACACAAAAAACAAGGATTAGACAGCTGCCCTCATCAGTCGAAAAACTAGCTGGGATTACGAGTTTAGAATTGCAAAAAACCAGTGTGTCCGAAATACCCGATGAGCTCTTTTCTTTGCCCTTGTTAGACTCATTAGATCTATCCGAAACAAATATTGTTAGATTACCTGAAAGCATTAAACTTTCTAAGTTGAGATCTTTCAACATAAGATGCTGCAAGTCCCTTCAATCTCTACCAGAGCTTCCGCTGTCCATAATGCAAGTTAATGCAAGCGGATGCACAGCCTTGGAGATGGTGTCAAACTCATGGAGTCTACTCGCACAAGGGCCTAATTGGAACTTTTACCTTTGGGAGCAATTTTCATTTGACGGTTGCCTAAAGTTGGATCACAAGCACATCATAACTGAATTTCAGATTAGAACTTTATCCATTGCATCGCTGTGGGTTCTGTTTAGACGTAAGGTATATATATCTCTTCTCTCTCTTGTTAAAATAAACCACTAATTAGTATTCATATTTGATATTTCACCGTTGCTTACAGTTGGCTGACAAGAACACCATGACCGATTTTTAACTTAAGTATCTGTTATTTCAGGATTGGTTAAAATTGGATAACAAGAAAATCATGAATAAACTTCCGGTTGCCCGTTTGCGCTCTGAAACACGACATGAACTACCTAGACCCGAGAGGGTATTTCTCTTCTTTCTCATTTTAAGATAAATGAATTGCTTTTCAAATTTGAAATAATCCCGATCTCTGTTTGTGGAACAGGAGAGGCATGTGGCTTTGCCTGAAGTTCTTGTTTGTTACCCGGGAGATGAAATTCCAGAGTGGTTTAGCTATCAGAAGGCAGGATGCTCAATAAATGTGAAGCTTCCCCCACCATGGTATAGTCCCAACAACTTCATGGGTTTTGCCTTTTGCTTCGTTGTCGAAAATTCCCATAATGATGGTCTTGAAAAGGAGGTATACTTAAACTGGGAAATATGTGTTAAAACCAACTATAATTATGAAAGGCGCCTCCGGTATGTCTCAGGATCCACATGCTATGGAAGCAATGATGACTTAAACCAAGTGTTCATGACCACATATCTGGATACCGGTGCTTTTGACTTTGATTCTGTAATAGAGATGTCATTCCATTTTTGTTTCAACGATCCATTGAGACGGATAAAAAGGTGCGGGATTCGCCTTCTATGTCTCCAAGATGTAATTGAATTTGGTGTCATCAACGTTGTTACCAACGAGCTGCAACTGAGTGGATTTTGGAAGAATACATTATACTATTTACACGGCTTTCAGGTTTTTCCATCTAGGCAACAACTTTGTGAGAAGTTGTTGAGTTCCAATATACAGGAGAGGTACAAGGAACTATGGTTGCTGCTTGTTTGGGATATTTTCCCGGTACGAGAAGTTCTTAACCGCCAAATGGATGCGTCCGACGCTACCTGCCCGCTCTGTGGCATGGTTTTGGAAAGTGCCAGCCATCTATTTCTGTACTGCGGGAGTGTTCAACCTCTTTGGTTCATGTCGCGGTGGGGTCTCTGCACTGATTCCCTCCTCTGTGATTCCATGGCTTCTTTTCTGGAACTGATTTTATTTGGTGATCCAAACTCGAACATGCATTTTGAGGAGGAATTCTTACTTTACGCTTCCATACTCGTGTATACTATTTGGGTTGCGAGGAATAAGCTCATTCATGAAGCGAGGCGGTTTCACATTGCGGATATCCATTCCTCGGTGCAAGCTGAATTCAATCGTATCATTCAGCTCGACCATCTCGGCTCTCGGAACTTTGTTCCTAGAGCCACAGTGAGGGACTCCGATTATATGGCTGAACCATATCCTAAGAGAGCTAAATTCTTTGATTCCCATTGACCAGTTGCTACCATTGCTGGTAATGATATAGTAAATTCTCTAGTTTTGAAACAGTGTCTGCTTATTCTCATTTTTGTTTTTCTTTTAACACATAAAAGTTAAAGGTACCAAATCCGAGCACGTTTGCAGAGAAGAAAACTAGTTCTTTAGTAGCAGTGTTGTAAAAATGAAAGCAAGTTTGCTCTGTAACTGATCTTTGGTCAACAATCCTCGTTATGCTACGGTTCCCGAGGCGAATTTGTTGTGTTAGCTCGATATAAACAAAGTCAAATATATATATATATATACGAGGAGATGTTACATGTCAAATTATTGTTAATATGATATCTACGATCATAACATTTATACGTGGCATGATTTAATAAGAAATTAAGAATTAACACCAATCCAATTTTGATATGTACATATACGTTTTAATTCCATCAATATTGGTAATAGTTTTGTCAAAGATGATGGTCAAAAAGTTATTTACGTGTATGCCGCATTTGTTTTACAAACAGCTCACGGCCTGTAGTTACGTTCAGAGACAATGTTTTGGAGATCAGAGATTATTTGAGTTTTAAAAATGTATATTTAATAAAAATAAATTGTTTGAATTGAAAAAATGTAAAAATTATAAACATGTTAGGAAAAAATAAATAGTAATATAGATCTTGTTTCGTTTCTCTTATGCAATTTGAAAAAGGGTGAGTCTGTGGTAGAGACCTTTCTATGGTCTCTACTGGTAGAGCTCTTTTTTTAGATCGTTGAGATTCAATCGAACGGTTAAAATGTTGATGGTGTACGATACTTATCATACACCTTATCTCACATAATCCTTCCCAACCAAACTCTTCTCCGTCGCTGGCGACGGACGCCGGCGACTCACCCCCGACGCCGGTGACCCACCTCCGGTCCCCCAGCCCCGGCCTCCAGTCGCCGGCGCCAGCGACCCATTTTCTCTCTCTTCCCCTTTCTCTCTCTTCTCCTCTCCCCCGACGCCGGCGACCCACCTCCGGCCCCCCCACCACCGGTCCCAGTCCCGGCCGGTCAGCCGCTGGCGACCTCCCTCTCTCTCTTCCCTTTTCTCTCTCTTCTCTTCTCTCCCTCTTCCCCTCTCTTTCTTCCCCTTTCTCTCTCTTCCCCTCTCTCCGTCGCCCCCAGCCCCTAGCCCCAGCCCCCCCGTGCAGCCCCCCCTCCCCGTGCGCCCCCCACCCCCCTGCCCCCCCGGCACCCCTCCCATTGGCCCGCGAAGAGAGAGAAGAGGGAAGAGAGAGAGAGAAGAGAGGAAAAGAGAGAGAAAGGGGAAGAAAAAGAGGGGGGGGTCGTCGGGGGGGGGGGTGCCGGGGGGCAGGGGGTGGGGGGAGGCCGGGGGAGGGGGGATGCACGGGGGGGTTGGGGGGCTGGGGTGGGGGCCGAGGGTGGGGGGCGGCGGGAGAGAGGGGAAGAGAGAGAAAGGGGAAGAGAGAGAGGGAGGTCGCCGGCGGCCGGCCGGCCGGGGCTGGGACCGGTGGTGGGGGGGCCGGAGGTGGGTCGCCGGCGTCGGGGGAGAGGAGAAGAGAGAGAAAGGGGGAAGAGAGAGAAAATGGGTCGCCGGCGCGGGCGAAGGGAGGCCGGGGCTGGGGGACCGGAGGTGGGTCGCCGGCGTCGGGGTGAGTCACCGGCGGCGAAAAGATCGCTGGCGACTGAGAAGAGTTTGGGTGGGAAGGATTATGTGAGGTAAGGTATAGGATAAGTATTGTACACCATCAACGTTTTAATCGTTCCATTGAATCTCAACGGTCTAAAAAATGGCTCTACCGGTAAAGACCATAGACCACAGACTCACCCTTTGAAAAAAACTCACTGTCGTTTTTGGAGAAAAATGGCTCTGACGTCGCCGGAAAACCATATCCTCGCCATCGTTCCGACTAGGATGGCCGAACTCAAGGCCCTTGGACCGCAACGAGTAGATGTGGGCCCATCGTTCTTCCGGGTATTGTCGGGCATATGTTCGGGCGCAGATGGAGCGGTGTGGGAAGCCGATAACCCACACTGTCGGAGGTTTCGTCGTCACGGCAGCGTTCGAGATCGCCTCTAGTAGGGAGGAGCTACCGCTGGTTTATTTCTACTCAAGATAGGTAATTTGTTATCTGTGTTAGTGGATATTTTGCCCTTAAACTTTGGGTTTTGAGATGTAATCTGTGGACCCCAAAAAATGAGTACTTTTTATCAAACAAACAAAAAACCAGAAAAAGTTAGGAATTTGATGTAAAAAAAAAAGCGTGTTTTTGGGAACTTGATCGTTTATGTTAGTGTTAGGTAATGTATGTTTTCTAGTCTTAAAGTGAAATGATGAGCTTCATTTAGGCCTTTGAGCTGCATTGGATTTTGAAATTGCTGCTGTTGGCGATGGAAAGACTTGTTTTTGTCGTATACTTGAAATTTGCATTCCTCAATCACAAGTACGGTCAATTTTTGGAGCTAACCACTCGGAATCAAAATCTGATGGTTATGAAGCTGCATTTGTTGATTAAAAGCATAACTGATTCCCAAAAATCAGCACTCCTCGACCACAAGCATGATAGACTCCGAAGCTGCTGCACAGATCCTGAACTCTTGAAGCTAAAATTCTTTAATCACAAGCTTGATTTCAGCCTGCAGCAGGGGGAAAAAGTAAACTTGCAATAGAAACATCTCCAGTGACAAGCTTGATAGACTCTGTAGCTGCACGTCCTTGATCCCCTAGCATGTTTATAATTATGAGAGTTCTAGTGTATATGAAAAGCATTTTCATTGATAGGTTCTGTTTTAAAAAATCAAATATGTATTAGGTTCCATAGTGTTATACACATTTGTTATTCTTACGTCATTTTAACAAGATTGAATGTTCAAAAACGTTGTATACTCCAATGGGAATGTTCTACCATAATAATAATAATACCTAAAATTATAGAGATATTAAAAAAAAAAACAAATAACGTAAATAATTTTTTTTTTAATTTATTGACCAACATAACATAAATTCCTCATTATTAATCAATATGGCATAAATTTTAATTAACTTTAAGAAGAGGAGACAGAGAGGTAGTAAGTTGCCCGCTTGTAGCAAGTTCTTACAGGACGTAGCTAAACCTTCCGAGGGACATCCTTCTATGTCAAAGAAATCTTACCCCACAATGCCAGTAGTTGATAACCATTATACGGATTAAGCCCGAGGCTTGGATAACAGATCTTAATTCCAGTATAAGCAGTTGATCTCTACTAAAGAGGGTAAGCGAGATTATCTTAGTAAACTGATTGTGTACCATACTATGTGGTTCGCCTCTGATCCCTAAGCTGAGCTCCAAAGTCTAGATTTATTCCTAAAGCTAAAGTAAGGGCAAGGCCAAAGCAATAAGCAATTGTTTTCGGTTCGTTTTGAGTTTAGTTCCTTTCTACAGGGACGCCCACGCAGCGGGGATATAGGGGTAAACAGGGGGACATACAAAGCAACAGTGTGTAAGTCTGCTAGTTTAATTTTGTGGTATGTTAGCTTAGTATTAATTTTTTGTGTCATATTGGTATAGTAGTCTTTATATTTGTTGTCATTCATATGTTTTCCCCTAAATAAAAAAAAAAAATTAATTACTACTAAGATTTTTTTTAATCGTTGTTTTGGAGAGAGAGAGAAAATTAGTATTTTTAAATAGAATAATTGTAAATTTTAGCATAAAATTATAATAAATAACATAATCGAATTTATGATCACATAATACTAAAAATATCTCTCATTCTTCCTCCTCTTCATCTCTCTCCTCCTCT
Organism: Ficus carica; assembly: GCA_009761775.1. Lineage (NCBI taxonomy): Eukaryota > Viridiplantae > Streptophyta > Magnoliopsida > Rosales > Moraceae > Ficus > Ficus carica. The sequence goes on from CM019746.1 coordinate 15,967,733, forward strand.
CTCTTTCTCTCTCTAACCTAAAACTATGCAGATAAATGTGTTATTAAAAAAACTGTAAATATATTATTTATTAGAATATCTAATGATTTATCTAAAATCAACAAATTTATTAGAAAAATCCAAGAATTTACCCATAAAATATATATTGTAATTTATAATATATTAAAGAACATGTTATACACATCAAAAGTAATTACAAAATATGATATTTTCTATAATTTCTTTTAGATGGGTTATCACATACTTTTAGTTTTACCTATTTTTTTCATTTTGATTTGAATCTAATATATTAAAAATTTAGAATATGAAGTTTTACTTTTAAAAAAAAATTTAGAGTATTAAACCTTCAATCCATATTAACACACCCTGAAATAAGAAAATAAATAAGGAAATGTTTTACATCTCTCTTGGTATTGATATATACATATATGTGTGTGTGTGTGTTAAAGGATCCTTGGTATTGATATTGTTAAACGAAAAAGATGCTTTTATATACCCTTAAGTTCCTATATACCATCAATTTTTCCTTCTTTTTCTAAATTCAATCAATGTTATTTAATTGCGTAAAAGACTACTTCAATAGCTACATTGATCATTTAAGTTTGCTAAACCTTAAAAAATATACTATTACCTATTACATAATCTAAGGGTTAGTTTGGAGTTAAAGTTTAAACCCAAGAATTTTAACTCAATTTTGTCTTTTTCCCCAAAAGTTTTTTGTCTTTTCTGAAAAAGTCAACCAAAATCACTATTTAAACTTACAAATCTTAATTTAAACTTACACACCAAACACCTCCTAATAAACAAGTAAACACCAATAGTTTCCTAAAAATTAAAAAGTAAACACCAAATACAATATTCGTCCACAAATAAGAATCTCACGTGTACAAACTCTCTTAACGAAAACAATTAATCAACAAATAAAATAAAATCAAATCAATTTAAAAAATCAAAGCAAAATTAAATCATACCATTAAAAAAAAAAAAAAAAAAAAAAAAGAGAGGAAAACAACAATCAATTTGTGCTCCTTCATGTCATTCCATGATTCAACTCGTTTTATTATCATGATACATCAATAATAATATATATTTAATTATAATATCACCTCGTATTAATTAAAAATCATCTAAATTATATACATCTTATAATATTATAATATTATTTGAAGTACACGAGACACAAATAACAGCGTATATGCACTAACGATACCAAAAAGCCTCTAATCACCGTCCATCATATCAACGTGGGACCCACATCAGTCTCAAAAAATGGTCCCCTCTCTCTATTCATACATTCCCTTCAACACAACCACGACGGCCGTGGCCTCCTCCTTCTCCTCCGACTTCAAGCAATTCGACGTCGTTTCCGGCTCCACCAACAGAAACACCTACACCGGCCCCACCAGGTCCATCCCCAGCCCCGCCCTCCAGAAGAAGATCATGCAAGAAGAAGAGTGACGTGTCAAGGGAGTTTCTGGGATCGTTGAAGAGAGCGTATAGGCAGCTGGTGGTGCAGTTTAGGATGAGAGGGATTTCTGTTGAGGGAGTTACAGAGGAGTTGGAGGTCGAAACGATGGCGTTTGAAGAAGAAGAAGAAAGGAAGAGTAATGGGACTGCGAAGAAGTTTGTTTAGAAGATGAAGAAGGTGCTCAGTTTGAAGAAGAAGAAGAAGGAGAAAGAGGAGAATAACTGAATGAGAATTATGGGATTTATTTTTGCTTTTTTTCCCTCCCTACGGTCGAAGGTGAGTTTTGCATGCAAGTAGTATATTTGATTTAAAAAGTACGAAAATGACATATTATTTAACTACATATTATACAATAAATATTACCTTTTGCTCTAATATTAAATGTTATATGTCAACCAATTATAATTTATCATTGAATCAAATTAAACATAAAAATAATGTTTTACTAAAGTAATTTTTCCATTCAAATATCAAACATCATTCATAATAAAAAAAAAAAAAATCCCAACATACATACAATGAGAGGAAATAATACATGACAAACAAGACAATTTTATATAGACGTGACAGTTCGATTCGATTTTATAAAATAACAGTCTAAGAAAAATATGATCCGATTTGACGATTTGATTATTTGACACAAAAATAATGAGTAGGGAAATAACACAAATACGAATCTACATTGTGAAATTATGGGTGGTTTTGTTTGTAGGAACACAGAAATTGGTACTCATTGAATATGGACATTAGTCGACAATCAATGATTTTGTCACGAGTTATCTTTCAATAACAATTGTAGTAAGGTCTTCTTATGAATCCATTATAATTTCTCTTCTTAAAAACCTTTATACTCCCTAATATATAAAAAATATTTGTACCAAACAAGTGCCAAAAAGCCCTACTCCAAAAAAGGAAGAAAAATACCAAAAAATTAAAAGCCCCTAATCACCGTCCATTAACGTCCACGTGGGACCCAATCATAAGACACATCACATATAAAAACCAACCCTAAAAAAGGAAAAATGAAAAAAGTAAATAAAATCTCCTCGTCGTCTCCTTATAGTACCACACCACTACCAGTACTACACGTCCCCTACAACAAAAAAATAAAAATAAAAATAAAAACACAGCCGCCATGGCGTCGTCCTCCTCCTCCGAGTTCAAGCAGTTCGACGTCGTTCCCAACGCCGTCAACGACAACTTCTTCAACCACGAGCTCCCCCGCCCCAGGCCCAGCCCCAGCCCCTCCCTCTACAAGAAGATCATGCAGGAATGGCGGATCCTCGAGAAGAACCTCCCCGACTCCATCTTCGTCCGCGTCTCCGAGACCAACATCGACTTCCTCCGCGCAGCCATCGTCGGCGCCGCCGGCACCCCCTACCACGACGCCCTCTTCTGCTTCGACCTCTACTTCCCCCCCGACAACCCCTACCGCCCCCCTCGCCTCCACTTCGACTCCCACGGCCGCCGCCTCAACCCCAACCTCTACGACTCCGGCGCCGTCTGCCTTAGCCTCCTCAACACCTGGTCCGGCAAGAAGTCCGAGCGCTGGAACCCTAACGAGTCCACGGTTCTCCAGGTTCTCGTCTCCATTCAGGCTCTGGTTCTCAACGCCAAGCCCTATTTCAACGAGCCCGGGGTCTCATTCTACGGCAATTCGGAGAGGAATTCTAGGGCTTACAACGAGAACGCCTTCCTCCTCACCTGGAAAACCACGCAGTTGGTGGTCCGGAGGCCGCCGACGTGCTTCGAGGAGCTCGCTGTCGGCCACTTCCGCGGCCGGGTGGCGTCGGTGCTCGGCGCGTTCTGGACGTACGCGGAGGGACGCGTGCGGGTCGGGGAGTGGAACGTTAGCGGACGGCGGCGGCGCCCAGAAAGGCCGGTAAAGTGTCGCGCAGTTCTGATTCCGTTGGCGGCGGTGTATAAGGATCTGGTGCCGGAGTTCAAAGCGAGAGGGATTTCGGTGGAGGGATTTGCGGAGGTGTTGGAGGTCGAAACGACGGCGTCTGGTGGAGAAAATGGCCATGGGATTCTGAAGAGGTTTGTGGGGAAATGAAGGAGATGTTGGGGCTGAAGAAGGACATGTTGGCGCTGAGAAGAAGATGGAGGAGGAGGCGGAGAAGAATGCTTACTTGATAGGCTGGATTGGGTATGAGAATGCGAATGGGGAGGGGGTAGTTTAGAAGAGTTAGATATTGGTGGGGCTTTTCTGAGAATTCGAGCTTTTTATTGGGGTGGGATTGGGAATTTAGGTGAGTTATGGGATTTGATGTGGAAAGTTGGATCCTTTCTTTCTTTTTGTTAATAATTTTAGGGGATTGTACGTAGTTTTCTATCGTTTTCTAAGTTGACCACTGATGCTATTTTAGTAGCAAACCAGTTAATACCCGTGCAATGCACGGGGAAGGAAGAAAAAAAATTGAATATTATATGATAAAAACAGTTAGTTAAGATAAATATTATAATTATAATAAGTATAATTTTTCTCAAAATCTCTTCAACAATGAAGATGCAAAATCAAAATGACAATAGTACTAACAATAATAAAAACGAAAACAAAAGCAAAAATGAAAAAAAATTTCTATAGTTATACTCATTTAAAGAAAAAAATTAAAACAAAAATAAAGCAGAAAAAAAAGAACAAAAATCTTTAAACTAAAAAAAACCGGAAAAACTAACCCTAACAAAAACATTATAACAAAATAAAATATATATCCCATCTTTCATTTTTTTACTGTTTTTTAAAAAAATAAAAAAAAAAATTTGTAGGTTATATACATGCAAAAAAAAAAAATGATTTTTAAAATACCAAAAAAAAAAAAAAAAAAAGAAAAAAAAAACTTGCATGGAGAATCTTTAAAAAAAAAAAAGATCTTTAAAAAATAGAACAAAAGAAACAAAAAAGACAAAAAAAAAAAATCGAAATAAAGATAAAAAATTTAAAGTTAAAAATCGTTTAAAAAAAAAAAAAAAGACAAAGTGAGTAAAAACACGATACAATAATAGATTAGAATCTAATGTCTAAAATTTAACGTAAAAAAAAAAAGCAAAAATAATATTAAGAAAAAAAAAAACAAACTATAAATAGGGTAAAATCGACAACACACTTTAGGAAAAAGAAAAGGAACTAAAAAAGAGGCGTTAAACGGTAATTATACTGTGTGGGCAGCCGTCAATTTCTACATAATAGGGGTAAAAATGTCAACTCACTGTAGATGAAGGAAAACCAACTAAATCAGAGGGGCAAAAAAGTCTCTGCACTGTAGACAAAATAGTAAAATATGTGAGGACAAAACCGTCCTTCCACTGTAGATAAGCCAAAATCAGCACATAGGATAAGGGTAAAATCGGCAGTTTAATGTATAAAAAGCAGCTATTGTGCATTACTGTATGGAAAAAAATGTACAGCAAAAGCAACAAAAATTAAAAAAGAAAAAAACAAAAATCACTGTTAATTAAAAGTGAAATATTGCATCCTTTTACTATAGCAAAGCAGCAAAAGTAAAAAAATAAAAAACAAAAAATAAAAAAACAAAAAAACAAAAAAAACAAAACTATTCACTGAACAGTAAAATGTTACCTTCTTTTAGTATCTGAAGTATGAACACTTTGTATTTATTGCTATTGAGCTGGTTTCTATTTTATTATTGGTCTACAAGGCAATAAGTTTTGGATTTTAGTCAAAACTCAAAGCATGAAATAAGACAATACTAATTTAGACGAGTCTTATACTATAAAAGAACTCGAAATCGATAGACATGCGGTTCAATCAATAAATTTGAATGACGTATAAAAAGAGATAGTATACATAAGACTTCACAAATAGAAGACACTCAAAAAGGTACGTCAATTATCGAACAAATATATAGTTTTTCATTTTCTCTACAGTTGTTGTAAACATCCGATCAAATGATGACACGGTTTGGATTTTTATTGCTACACTTACGAGTTTGTCACAAAATAGGAAAGAGGAAAAGAAAATCATTTAGTAGAACAGAGGAAGAATGACCTAGTCATTGTAATTTGTTCCAAAACTAGTCCCTTTTTTTTTTTTTTTTTTTTGTTATAATAAACTCTTACGGGTCCAGACGTCTAGTGGCGGCAGGGAGAGAAAGAGAGAGGAAGAGAGAGAGAGAGAGAGTGAGTGTGTGAAAGAGATTAATCATTCATTTTTCATCCAACAATCAGGAATGTACTGACTCTCCCGTGTGTCCACTAATGCTATTTAGTAGAGTTTTGGGATGAGCACTCACGTGGATGCATTTGTATGGAACTTTTGCTCAATTCAATATTGGTCTCACCATCTTGGTGTGGTAAGATCAAAATCTCTTTTTTGAAGTGTAGTAAAATCATAATTGGTCTCATACAGCGATTTAGTAACAGTTTTGTCATGAAAAAACTCCGTATGGATTATTTTATAGAGCTTTCTATCACAGCCTTGGGTGGTAGTAGAACAAGAATGGTGTGATGATTTACTGGAATGGAAGTCACTGAGAAAGGAGAAGGCGGGGGCTCATTGAGAACTCAGTCCCTTTGTTAGGGGGTAGTTTAGTGAAGTTGGAATAATCATGAGATTTATTTTGCTTTTCTTCCACTATAAAATGATGGGATTTGACCATTTGAGGTGGATAGCATTTCGATGACCGTTATTAACTTGTTCTATGTTATTTTTTGAAAGTGAAAGTAGGAGATTATAAAAATAGGAGATTGAAACTCTGCACCTTATAATAAAATTATATATGAAATTAATACTAATTATACTTACAACCACTTCCACTTTTGATGATAGTTATTGGTAAGTACGTGTTTTTTCCAGTTAATTATCAAAAAAAAAAAAAAAAAATAAATAAATAAAATAAAGAGGAAAATCATAATCTCATAAGCCTCACGACTCAAGTCATTTTTTTTTTCCTTCCAAGTCCATGCGTGAAAAATCTTGGTTATGTACATGGAAAAAAGTGGAGATAATTACCAACAGTTTGTGTCCTAGAGGAAAGATTTACAATTCACAAGACCGTTATATTAGAAAACAACTCTCAATGACCAAATAGAAAACTAGAATAATATCCACAATTATTAACTAGACGAAAATGCCAAAAAGACTATCAAAAAGTGCTTGTAATATCGACCCCAATTAAAAGAAAATTGTTGTAGCACCTTTTATAAATAACATTGTGTTATTTATATTTGGATAACACAAAACTTTGTTGTTGGCCTCTTTAAAAAGAGAAATTGAAGAAAGGAAATGAAGATCCACAGATACAGATTCCAGATAAAACCACCAACAATTCTCAAGCCTCCAAAGGCACTTTGAAACAAAATGTCTATGTGAAACCCTACAATGCCATCAAATAGAAGACGAGTCTTGGTACCGGAAGACTGTCATAAAGGCATTGAAATTCCTGAAAAAGAAAAAATGAACAACAAAGCATTAGCGTAGCATCTGGATACAACATGAATCACATGATTCGATTATGTGACATAAAGAGAACCTAAGAAGAAGTATTCAATGCCGATTTACGCCCATCATGATTTATAGAATGCGGTTGCTTCACAAGAAAATACGCAATGGTCTTAACATGAAAGATAGAGAGCAGTAGCCCTTTAGAAGAAATATTACTTATCATGTTGCTACCAAGTTCCACCACCTTCAAATTCATCAAAAAGCTCGATTTTGTTTTATTTTATTTTTATTTATTTTAATTAGAAGCTTCTCTTTTGATTTGCCTTGTACTCTCCCCGTTTTTGGTCTTCCTAGGTTGTCTCTTTGTATTGTTTCCACAAAGGCAAATTCATTCAACAACCCAAAGGGTTTTTCAAAAGAACAACATAGAAAATCGGCTAAACTAATAGTCAAAAATCTGTCACCGTCAATTTCGTAAAAATTCTTCTTTAACAGCAAAACTTGTTTTTATAGTGCGCTTCAATTCGCCAAAACATTGATTCAATCACAGGCTTATCAGCATTCAGCTAAGAAATCCACAAACAAGTTCTTGCTTCCAAACAAAAAGGACAAAAATAAAATATAAAAAAAAGGAACAGACCTTGAGGAACCAATCCCCATTGCTGAGATTCAATGGACAAGCTCGATATCAATCTCGCGGACGCCACTGCGCTGTGTAACGGCATCATCGACTCAATGCTGCTCAATTGCAGTGGTAATCTAACCATTTCACACAAAAATAAACCCAGAAAACAAGCACAATTCTTAATCTTAACCATTAATAAAAATAAAAAGATTGAGTTAATCATAATTAAACACAACGAAAACCACATAATACACAGACGGAAGTGATTTCTATGCATGTGTGTATAAAATATTTACATATATTTACTTCACATTTCACAGTTTGATTCGTAAAGGAGAAAATTTTCCAATTCTCCACCATCCACATAAAGAAAAGTTGAGATTTTTTTGTTTATGCTTCACATTTCGATTCGCAAGTGAGAAAATTTCCACTCCAGCTCAATTTCCCAATCTGAAATAAAACTTTTTTTCCAATTCGGTACGAAAAAAGCATCGAAATTTGATGAATTTTCTTCAGTTTCTTAGGAAAAACCAGATAGAGAAACGAAGACGAGATGATAAAGGAAAAATCTTAAACCTCAAAGTGCGACGAATCTGGCCAGTAAGAAGAGAAGCCGATTGACTGAAGCGAACTCGGAAGCTAAAGATTTCTTGCTGGAATTGCAAGCCAGGGGCTTTAATCGAGACGATAACCTAGACACAATTCTCGTGGACGCCATTGGAGACTCTCTTCTGCTCTTTCCTTCGAGTTTTGGGAGAGATTCAAATCCTAAAGAAGAAAGCTTGAGGGTTTTGGGCGAATTAAAACGACGCCGTTTCGTTTTATTCCTCAAAGACTTTTTGAGCCGGATTCTCATTGTTAGAGCCCAATGGGCCCCGGGAAGTCCAGTAATTATTTGTAAATTCCGGGGCCAATTTGAGAAAAAGAAACTGGGTAAACATTTCCCAATTGACGACTGACGAGGGAGTGACTTCAGTCCCTGCGAGCTCCGATCAGCCATGAAAATTCCAGACAAGCTTGGTTTCAGATAATCTCTCAATCGGATTCCTCGCCTGAAAATCGCCTTCTCCGAGCTGGTCCACAAAGGTGTTAAGCTTTGTTTCAGCCATGGAGGCGAAATCGAATTCCTGGTTATCGTCGTCGAGGATGTACGCAGTCGTGGTGGCGCTGCTAAGCTTTCTTGCGTTCGTGTCGGAGGCGAAAGCGCCTCAGGCGTTCAGGAGAGATCCTGGACACCCACAGTGGCACCACAGCGCGTTCCATGACGTCCGAGACAGCGTCCGATCAGATGTCCGTCGAATGTTGCATTCTCGAGCTGAGGTGAGAGAAATCTTCTTCCTTTTTTTTTTTTTCCAGTTCAAATTTAGCTTCCGTTTCGCTACCGAGAAACCGGAAGAAAAATGAGGAGGAAAACGTAGAACAAGTTGTGAATTTGAAGTTTTGGACATTAGGTCTCGGTGTCGGAGGGATTCTGGCAAATTGTTACGATGAAATTGATACAACTTTAGAAATTTAATTCATCAGTGTTGTGGATACTTATCAATGTTCTGATAGAGATGAGAGGATACAAGTGAAGGCCGTTTGGCTACCGAGAAACCGGAAGGAAAAGTATAAAGAAACACAGGAAAAAAAAAAAAAAAAAAAAAAAAAAAAAAAGGGGGTTACGACTTTGAAGTTATGGATTTCAGGTATTAGTGTGGAGGCTTTCTATCTAATAGTTATGATGACTTTAATACAGTTGGGACATTTGATTGATCATTGTTATGCTGCTCCTGAATATTCTAGTAGAGGCGATAGGATTCAAGTCCAAGGCTGTTTGGCTATCAAGAAACCAGAAGAAAAAATATTAAGAAAATACAGAACAAGTTGTGGTGATAGAATTCAACTCCAATAATGCTTATGAAATTTCAATGTTTGTGCAGGTTCCGTTCCTAGTTCCGCTTGAAGTTAATGTAGTTCTCATCGGTTTCAATGGTGATGGTGGTTATAGATATAATTTAGATTCACACAAATTGGAAGAGTTCTTAAGAGTCAGCTTCCCATCACACAGGCCCTCTTGTTTCGAGACGGGCGAGCTTCTTGACATCGAGCATCATGTCGTCTTCAATGCATTTCCTGTAAGCTTACAAGGATCACCCAAGTATTTCGTATATTTGATGCATAATTTTCTTCTTATGCTATTGTTTGTACTTGTTTCACTTATTGTTTGGCACTTTTGAATGTCAAAACTACAGGCTGGGCAGCCAGAGCTAATAGCTCTTGAGAAGACACTGAAAGAGAATATGATTTCTGCAGGGACAGCTAGAGAGGTAATTGTAGATATTCACTTCAGTACTCCTGTCTCGTTATTCTTGAGGAAGTCACAAGTATTGTTGTCTTAAATGAGTTTGGAATTATGTGTAAAATGTTTAGGCTGGCTTTGGAAGGGAAGTGCCTTTGTTTGAGGTTGAGGCAACAGCCGTGGAGCCAGTATTTCAGAGGTTATATTCTTACATATTTGACACGGATAATATGGCCTCTTCAGCTGAAGAGATGGATAGACCTGTCCCTAATGCAATATTTATTGTTAATTTTGATAAGGTATCATTTGGGATCCCTTTTTTTTTTTTTTTAAATTTTTTTTAATTCTTTTTTTTTTTTTTTTTCCTTGGCGCATGGTGGGGGTGGGGTTGTTGGGGACACTATAGCTGACCTCATTGCTTTCTGCGTCTTCTTCAGGTAAGGATGGATCCTAGGAAAAATGACACTGATCTCGACAGCTTCATGTATGGAAAACTTCCCAGCTAACAGAGGAAGACATGAAAGGACAAGAAGGAGGCTATATCTATCGTTACCGATATAATGGAGGTGGAGCAACTCAAGTATGGTTAAGCTCTGGCAGGTATAGATCATAAAAGTACAACTGCATCATGCTTCATGGTTTTAAATCCATAGATTAAATCTCTCTATCAGAGCTTGTGAAATATGTCCGAGGACCATGCTGAGGTACAACATGGGAATCTCTGTTTCGATCTTTTGGGTTTGTGTGTTGGGCCTGACTTTGTATCCACATTGTTTAGGTTTGTTGTGATTGACCTCTCAGCAGGCCCTTGCACGTACGGAAAGATTGAAACTGAAGAGGGTAGTGTGAGTGCTAGAACACTTCCGCGTTTACAGAATGTGATGGTTCCATCAGGTTTGGCTATGATTACTGATCATATTACTCCAGATATCTTTACTGGCCAACTTGCCTCGTTGATATCCACCACAGTGGAGCATGTTATAGCTCCAGATGCTAGGTATTTATTCTATTTCATGGTCCTTCTTTCCCTTTTTTTTTTGAGTTGCCTATTTACGGCATAAAGCTACTTTGAAAATTAGTCTATAGTTTGATTCCAAGAATGCATTTCGTTGAAAACCTTAACAATGCTTTACTACTGGGTTCTGATCATGTCCTTATACCTTGAACTCAGATTTGAAACTGTTGATCTTGCGACAAGGCTGCTCGTACCAATAATTGTCTTGCAAAATCATAATAGATACAACCTTATGGATAAAGGCCACAACTACAGCATAAATGTGGAAGCGATTGAGGCAGAGGTGAGTTGCTTCCTTTGGAGAAAACTAATTTTCCGAGCTTTTCCTACTATGAATTAAGGTAGAATATACTAGATAATGGAAACAATTCATTAGCATACAATCGGTGGATCCTATTCAGTTGAAGAAGATGGTTCATGATGGCCAAGAAGTAGTACTTGTTGGGGGTTCACATTCATTACATCGTCATGAGAAGCTGGCTATTGCTGTTGCAAAAGCCATGCGCGGCCATTCCCTCCAAGAAACCAAGAAGGATGGTCGTTTCCATGTCCATACCAAGACATATCTAGATGGTGCTCTTCTTAAAGAAGTGGGTATTTTCTTTCAGTCTTAATTTTCTCCTTTAAAAGAAATGAAAAATCTCTATAATCATCATTAAATGACTAATCAATATCTCTATAAATTAGGAGTGATTGGTGAAACGATTCTTGTTTGTGATTCCTTTATGCTCTCTAAGGCAACCTTTGACATCTTTTTTGGTAGAATTGTCACAAAGGGAAGATATTTTTCCCTACATGTATTACAATTCTGTTAACAGATGATTGTACTAATTTGTTATATCATCAGTACTCTGATGATGTAGGTTTATTGTCTTGGCATTCACAAGGAGATTTTCAATCCCAACTGAATTTCTTATTTACATGTATCTACTTTTTATTTATCTGAATTGCGACATGTAGGAAATGGAACGTTCCGCTGATGTGCTTGCTGCCGGTTTGCTTGAGATGGCTGACCCTTCCCTTTCAAATAAATTTTTCCTCCGCCAGGTCAGTTTGGAGCTCATACTGTCATAAACCACCACCAGCCTATAGAATATTGGGAAGGAAAAGTTATTCCCTCTTTATTCTCATTTCTGAGTTTTAAAAACCTTTTGGAGTTAATTTCTAAAGCATTCCTCGTCTTTATTGCCCTTATATGCTTTTCATATGCCCCAGGATTGGATGGATGATACTGAGGGTTCTAGTGATTCTGTGTTAAAGCATAAGCCTCTTTGGGCTACATATGACTCAAAACTTAGAAAGAAGAAACGGAAAACAGTAAAGAATGTGGGAGGTTTGTACCGGACTTATGGAACCAGAGTAATTCCTGTGTGAGTTTCCCACTGGTCCTCCATTGCAGCATGTAATTTAAATGTCTTTTTTACATGTAAATGTACGTACAACGGCATGTCGGTGAACTTTTGTAAAGTGCATCAATAGGTCTTGAGAGAATGAAGCACATCTCATGATGGAAATGATTTTTTTGCTTATTTGTCACAGAACAAGTAACTCGAGATACCACAAAGAATCATTTACAAAAAATGTGATGTGAAAACTATCTATGAGGAAGTCTAAAAGAATGAAAATATTAATATGTTTGTCTTTTGGCAGCTTTGTCCTATCATTGGCCGATGTGGATCCGCAGCTTATGATGGAAGATGAAAGTTTTGTATGGACTAGCAAGGATGTTGTCATTGTATTGGAGCATCAAAATGAAAAAATACCTTTAAGGTAAGGGATACTGGTTTGCTTAATGGATTCCATCTTGTAATTCCTTTTCATAGTAATTCATTTTAGTTAGTTCATAGTCCAAATCGTCTTTTCAAATTCCCAACTTGCAAAATCTCTGGGGCTAGATGGATAGGGGAAGGATTTGGAAGGATTCATCTTACTCGGCCAAATCCCATTTACCCATTTTCTTCTTGGCACCTTTCATTTTGGCAATGGTAGTCATCCTAAGCCGTGTTCTTATTGTGCACCCTATTCATACACTAAGATATTCAGACACTAAGATATTTCTATGTAGGGTGTGGTAACAGTTACTAGTAATAGCATACTTTCAAGAAATTGTCCAAAAATGAAACATCAATTTTCTGTGAAGAGTTTACTAGTTATGATGCTGCTGAAGCTTATAGTAGAGGTCAAATATAGGGCACTGCTTTGTTGTACTTGGCTGTGACTTCTTAAAAATTCAACTTTCTATATCATTACGTTTTGTGATCTCTGGTCCCAAATGCTGCTTTTGTTTTTATTTTTTTATTTTTGTTTTCTGGGCCTTCTGCTTTTTTTGTGATCTTTGTTTATTTCATCTTTTGTATGCGTCTTTTTTTCACAGCTACGTTTCAGAAACAGAGAGAAGGTATGCCTTTCCATTGCAGGTGCAGCGCCATATATTGGCGGGACTAGCTTCCGCTGTGGGTGGATTGAGTGCACCGTATGAGAAGGCTTCTCACGTGCATGAAAGGCCAGTTGTGAATTGGCTCTGGGCAGCTGGTTGTCATCCATTTGGACCATTCTCTAATACTACTCAAATCAGTCAAATGCTTCAGGATGTTGCATTGGTAAGGCATCTCTCAATGCAATGTTTCTGTATGGCCATAAAATTTTTCGGGGAATATCTTATTGCAAGATTACAGTCCATATAAAATTTGCACAATATTCTGTTTTATCATGGTAGCTGACATCACTTCTATTTGGTTGACAGAGGAACACAATATATGCGCGTGTAGATTCAGCGCTTCGCAGAATTCGCGAGACATCGGAGGGTGATTGATTTCCTGCCTTAACTGCTTCACTATTTCTATGTTTTGATGCTCATGGTGTACTTGCATTTCCTTGCAGGCTGTTCAAACTTTTGCAGCCGAGTATCTGAAAACCCCACTTGGTGAACCGGTGAAGGGCAACAAGAACAAAACAACAACTGAACTGTGGTTGGAGAAGTTTTACAAAAAGACCACTCACTTGCCAGAACCTTTCCCGCATGAGTTAGTCGAACGATTGGAGAAATACCTGGACGTAAGATATTCCTCACTGCATATATTATACGCCACTCATCGATACCCTTTGAATTTATAATCACATGATTTCTTACTTGGTTAAACAACAGAACCTTGAGGAACAACTAGTAGATTTATCTTCATTGTTGTACGATCATCGCTTACAAGACGCACATTTGAACAGCTCGGAAATCTTCCAAAGCTCCCTATTTACGCAGCAGTAAGCCACCCATCGTCATAATTTCTCGTATCGTTTCAATACCGCTTTCTATGATAAAACTTGTCCTGTGGTATGACTTTTCTGTCCTAATAGTTGTGGAAATACGGTGAAAAATGCAGGTACGTAGAGCATGTATTGGCGAACGAAAGGGAAAACATGAGGTGTTGTCAAATCGAGTACAAATATCCGGTGCAGTCTTCTCAAGCTTACATCTATGGAGGGATTCTTATAGCCGGATTTATAGTGTATTTTGTTGTCATTTTCTTTTCAGCTCCTGTGCGCTGAAATTAAACAATATAGTTGCCAACCGAGTACATTAAGTTTTGAGGTTAGATGCCTCTTTTTTTAATTTTTTCTTTTTTCATTTTGGTCAAAGAAATGTAGAAGAGAAAAACTATGTGAACATAGTTGAATTGAAAAAGAACACGACTTTAGACATATATAGATTCAACACAATTTTTTAGCAGTGTTTTTTAGTTTATTTTATTTTATTATTTTAATATCAACTTTGATCCATGCAAGCTCTTCTCTTGGAATGACATGTAAAATCATTCTTGGTTTTTATCATTTTGTGGCTACTTTAAAATCTTTCTGAGATGAAATATAAAAATGAAAAAGTAAGCAAAAATAACATAACTTGATTTATGGTCGACTGTTTTTGAAAAAAAAACTTGATTTATGGTCTCCGCTTTTTGAAAAAATGAGCTGATTAGCTGACTAAAAGATGGCTAATCATATATAAATCTCTCTCTTTTTTTTTTAAATTTTTATATTTGATAATCTGGTAGCTTAATGTTGGCTATTTACTTTCATTCAAGCAATATAAAAGAATTTTTTTTTTTTTTTTTTTTTTTTAATTGTCTCTATGTTCTTGGATTCTGACATGAATTGCATGCCACAAACCAGTTCTGTGTCCTTTCCCGGCATTTACAAGACAATTATTCATGTTTCAAATTACACACTGTTAAAGTAGTTAGAGGATTTACATCTTTCTTATCTTCAAAGCTTCCTTCTTTCTCATACTTGAAAATATCACATATATAATCGTTGATTCAGTCTTGCTTATGTTGATAGCTTTATTACCATCTATCATAATGGGGTCAAGTAAACAAGATGATACCAACAACCATATTTTGTGTTGAAACAATAGCATGAAAAGCCAAAAATCAACAAAATTGGAAACGGGTAAATGCAGAAATCAGACATAGCTTTCTAGGCTGCAAATGTGCATCAAATTGGCAGTTTTAAACTGCTCAGAGCCCAGTGCATATTCATCATTTTATTGCAAATATCCCAAACCAAAGCTTCAATATATATATTTTTTTGTTAATTAATTAAAAAATTAAGATCAATCCAAATGTACTGAATATTAAAAAGGGGTCCTCAGAAATAATGCTTGTAGTTTTCATCAAATCAGAGAATCAGGTCTCAAAGATTCCATGCCATCACAGGACCCCCTCACACTAATCATAAATTCTCAAATAAAAAAATATAAAAAAAATCATAAATTCAAAAAAAAAAAAATGAAAACTAATTTTTTTCGAATGGGAAATCAAGAAAGATATTGCAGGATAATAATTCACTGCGCCTGACGAAGCACGAAGGCGAAGTGACTCAACATTCCTGCAAAACAAATCTACGCCTCTTTCTTCAAATATTGGACTCAAATTAAACCCTAAATCCAATCTTATTTATACAAAGAGGCAGACTTTTCGATCAAAATAAAAACTTGAAGTGAAAAGTGACGAACAAGACTCACGAAAAGAGGGAGGGAGGGAGGGTATTAGAAGAAGACGAAGACTGGTTGAGATTAAATACTAGGAAACTGGAATTAGGGTTTTTCTGCGGTGGGACGAAATGAATGAAAGTACGAAAAAGACCTCTGTGTTTCGTTGATATGACGATATTGTCTTCGTTGGGCCAGTTTCTTGGTTTGGGCCATAAGGCCCAAAATCAGCAGTCTAATGGATTTGTGGCCCATTTTAGTTCTTTATTGGTTGAAGAAGTTGACTCGGGTGTTAGATCTCCTTATTCCTATCTCAATTTGATATCAGAGTAATACAGCGAAAGTGATGAGAGTCTATACTTCTATAATTTATACTTTATAGGTCTCATAATCAAAATCTGATTTTGATATCAAATGATGCCGGACCGAGATAGATTAAAGAAAGTGACAAGCAATAAAAAGAATAATCCTAAGTGATAGCCTGTCATTAATAATCCAAACTAGCATAAATAAATAAACAAATATTAATAATAATTAAAAAACCAAAGCAGTATTTAAAAAAAAAAAAAAAAAAGCAATAATTACGAAAACGAGATGTACTCTCACAGTAATATTATCTTATTTTATTATAAGATGAGGATGAATTTCAATTTTTCATCTTTAAATTTTAAGAAATAAAAAAATAAAAAACAAAAAAAACAAAACAAGAACGAATTCTTTCTCACAAATCCCATAATTTAGATTTTAGAGGGAAAGTCGGTGCCCAACAATAAAATTTCAGCATCAAACAAAATACATGTACTTTGAAATCTAACAAGAAAGAACAAACTAACGAAACAGAGTCCTCGAACAGAGGCCATTCATTCACTAAAGACTCGTTTAACGTCATCACGTGCGTAATCAAACCTTGATTTCCAAGCCAAAGGTGACTCTTCCAAACTTGTGGGACCCACCCCCACAATTTTCTCGGAAAATCTCTCTCGATAAATACCACCCATTCAGATACACCACCCCTCTTTCATTTGAGAGCTCTCAGCCTCTTCTTTTGTTTTCTCCCATTCTTTGTTTTCCGTTCATATCTAAGTCTCGCGGTAATTTCACAACAATACAGATATGTGTCCGTCGGATAAAAACCTCACCACATCTGCGGGCACAGCTACCAGCGCCGGTTTTCGGTCAGCATTCGACGTTCTCGATGCTGATCGAGACGGCAAGATAAGCCAGGACGATCTCCGGACGTTCTACACTGGGTTTTCGAGCGGCGGTTGTGATGAGGGCGCTATTGGGAGCATGATACAGGCGGCGGATTCCAACAAGAACGGGTTCGTTGAATACGAGGAGTTTGAGAAGGTTCTCGACAGCGCCGGTGGCCGCGGTGGAGGTGTAATGGAGGAGGTGTTCAAGATGATGGACAAGGACGGAGATGGGAAGCTGAGCCATGAGGACTTGAAGAGTTACATGGAGTGGGCTGGCTTCTCGGCCGTTGATGAAGACATCAAGGCCATGGTTGTATTGGGCGGTGGTGAAGAGAAGGACGGTGTGTCCTACCAAGGCCTTCTCAGAATCTTGGCCGTTGATCGTGTTGACTAGACCCCACCGCCTCTCTCATCGTTGACTTTGACTCGACAGCTCATTTTCTTTGGTAGTTTCCAAGAAAAGGGGTGGAGGGAAAATTTTGTGGGATTTTTTTTTTCTCCATTTTTAATTGGTGGAGGTTGAAATGAAATGCCATTGCTCAAGTCAAAAATATGTGTGGGGTTTGATTTTTCTGTGAACATTGGGATTGACCTTATAGACTGGCGTGCTTTACCGCTTTTTTTTTTTTTTTGAGTATATGTTGTTATTTTGTTGTTTAGAATTAAACCATTTTGTGCAAACAATATAGTCAATTTTAGAAATGCAATTTCTTTAGTCATGAAGGTCCTTGGAATGTGCATAGAAAAAAAAATCATATATGTACTTGTATATGAAGGTGTGGTCATGTTCCCACAGCTTCTTCACATTTAAATGTATGTCTTTTGTTTTGTTTTGGTTTTTTATTTTTAAATTTGATATAATTTGCAATTAAATGAGGCTTAAAAGAAGACGAGTGGCATTAATATTCCAAGCAATAATATAGAATTTGAGATCTTATGGATTGCAGATTCCAGATGCCCGTTGCTGTCTTCTCCATTTCATTAAAAGATCTCTCTCTCTCTCTCTCTCTCTCTCTCTATATATATATATATATATATAACACGAATATTTAAAGGTATACTTCATACAGAACCTCCCAAATAGGGCATTACATCTTTTATAGGACAAAGAACAAGTTCTTTTGGCACATTCCTAGGGCTGAAAATAAGTTCAATTACATCCACATTTTACAAATTCTAAATAGCTGGTAACATGTTAAAGACAAGTTACTCAAATATCTGGTGGAGATTGGAGAGGGCCCTACTGTGACATAACAGCTTCCATTTGCCTTGATTGGTTGGAAGTTGGACTAGAATGGTCAGTACAAATCGATCTTCCCTTCCTCTACAAGCTTCTTTATCGGTTTGTAACGGACAAAGTACAAAACGTTAGGCTCCATTTCGAAGGGCTCTTCCAATGGTCTCTGATTCCCTCTGCCAAACCGACATTTCAATCCAGTTAGTAGACGAAGTAAGTTATGTTTTTCTACGGACCAGAGATCCCAATAGAGGAGGGGAAAAAAGAGAATCAGAGTGTGCACAAAAGGTCATGATACGATGAAGAATGACCAAATAATGTTTCTTTTCTTTTTTTTTTTTCTTTCTATAAACATAAACAGGAATTTAAAACAAAATGAGGAGATGTTCACAATATCCGGATTCAATCAGATACATTTTAAAGGGAGGTTTTATTACCTGTCATCCAGGTTCCCATCATCACCATCCTCAAGCTGAATATGTCCAAGATAGTACTTGGTCTTGCAGACGACAAACATGTCCAATTGTGGTTTTGGGACTGAAATTCATATAGCAATAATCAAAATTTAAACTCCAAAAATAGTTTTAAAAATCAATCTCCTGCCAAGATCATATTACCAAGTCTGGTTTGTGCATTCCCGTTGAAAAAAAAAAAAAAAAAAAGATAATGATCACCAATCTCACACGCTAATTTTCTCTTACAAATTTCATTCCGGCTTTAGACATAATCCTAGTAATATAGCACATGCCTTCCAGAAGTTAAATTCACATCAGTCTAATCCTACATCTGCATGTTATTCAGAGAAGATGAACACTCAACTCTAAAGAGAGCCTTACAAATTACGTACCCTAATTATTGATTACGAAACTGTATAGTACGGGAAACAACATAAGTTCTCTAATAAAACATACAGGAATCTTAGATCCTTTCTAGCCTCGAAAGAAAAGCATAGTACAAAGTAGTGTAAAAAGACATCACTAACATGTTGGCAGTGGTTGGACGTTGGAGCTTAGGGGATGTTTATCAGAGTAACAGAGGAGTGTCAAAGAATAGAAGATGAACTACAGCATAAGCTACACATACAGCACTTAATTTATGCATTTACAAGAGAGCATGCTTGGTGCAGGCATCCACACGCACCGAGAGTGAATAAAAGCAACAATATATAATTAGCAGCAAATAAAACTAAGGGTGAAAAGCAGGAATGAGTTTTAGTACCCATGTCAATCTCTTCACTTATTATGGATTGCTTGAGTATGGACTGATAATTATCAGGCAATCTTGACAGAACACTATCTTCAAGATGCATCTTTAAGTCATCACAAGATCTGCAGCCATAAAATTACCTTAGAAAACATCATGAACGTAGTGGATTTCTTGCTAAATAGAATGTTAATGAAAGAGCTAAAACCCTACCTTTGAGCAAACACTTTCTCTTCTTTAGAAAGCCGGTTAAAGAGCTCATCTGTTTTTAAGATATGGAACATGTGTTTCTCAATCTGCAAGAAAGAGATTTTGATTAAACTAAGTATCTTGGGTATATTAGATTTGTTTCCGTAAACCATGTTTGCCAATCCACACTTCAGTTCAATATCTTTAATCTTGTTCTCCTGAGTTGCCATGGCTCGGTTTTGCTGAATTTTGCTTTTAGTGGCAATTTACACAATAAATGGTCTTGATTCAACAGACAAGAACAAAAAATGGACACTAATGCCTACCTTCTGGAGGCGAATTCGAAGATATGATCTCAATAAGAACTGGGTTCTATCCAGATCCATTTGGTAGAGCGATATGGTAAGTGGATCAGTTCCACCCTCCACAAATTCATCCACAGTCCCTTCCTGTAATATGTACAAAATTCACGGTGTCACTATATAGAGCCAGGATTACATAGCAAAAACCAATAATGAAAGGCTCTTGTACGAAAATAAAAAAAAATAAAAAATCCGTTGTGACATCAAGTGAAATACAGACATTATAAAAGTAATATCTCAGCTTGCCAATCCCCTTAAAAATTCCAGTCCGAATGTGAGATTCAGTCGAAAGTGTTACTGAAGGGATGCCTTTACAATTCTAATTAACACATGGTTAAACATCTAATTTCTTTAAAAGGGAAAATTTTGTGATTGTTCCTTAATCAAAACTTAGCCGTAATTAATTTGGATTACTAGATAGCATCAGGATGAGATATTAATCGCTAATAATGGAAGCAGATTGTTATTTTTTTTATTTTTATTATTCCTGTAAATTACCCAAAATCTCTGCTAATTCCTCCGAGTAAATATATGTATATATATATTCAGACATGAAGATATTATAACAATCTGGACTAAATCGAGCTAAATTTGGCGACTTTACAAAGTAGCAGAAGAAGTTAAAATGAAGAAAACAAGGTAATAAAGAAAGATTGGTGTTTTATTTTTCTAACCCTAGAGTTTCTGGGGAACCAAACAGGGATTAAGAGCTTCGACCTTACCATCAATTCGATCTGTTCCCTGATTCTCCCGATCAAGGCGAACTCGAACTGGAAGATCTCCGGCGCCGCCTTCTCCCGACGCCAGACCCTCTTGAGGTGCTCCACGTCCGGCATTGAAATCAACGACTCGTATCGTCCGTCTCCGCCGGTGCGGTCGAACCCGACGCCATTGATGAATGCTCAAAAGACCAAGAATTCTCTCTCTTTCTTTGGATTCTTCTTCTTCTTCGTCTTCTTCAAAAGGTTATGAAAAATTGGGAGGGAAATCAGACTCAGATTTGGCGCCAAAGACCTTTTATTTATTTATTTGTTATTTATTATTATTATTTTGGGCTAAAGAGCGCCAAAGAATTTTGTATCATTGATTTGTCTCGTTAAGCAAGAAAAAAGAAAAATCAGATATTTGTCCTTTTTAGAAATATTGCATTTGATATATTGTGAACATGAACATACTCATATACTCATATTTTTGTCTTGTTTATAATCATACATATATATACATATATATAGATATCAGAAAATTCACAAGTATAAGCCAAATAGTATATTTTTTTTTCAAAACAAAATTCCATTTTACAAATAATTTTAATGGTAGAATTGAAAAAGAAAAAACATTTAATGATAGGATACTGTTTTCAACAATCCAATTCTTAGTTTTGTTTTGTTTTGTTTTTTTTTTCCTTTTATTTAGTATGATTGATCAGATAAAATATATTACCATCATAATATCATTAATTTATATAACTCATATTCAGAATTATGTTTGGTTATATTATGATTATAACAAAAATCTACAGAAATTTGATAAGAAAATTAAGCTAATATAAAATTACGCAGGTGGATATGTATATATATAATTATCTTAGTGTACTATATATAAATATCTTAGAGTGTACAGTAAGATTTTCCTTTACTTCAGAAGTAAAATAACACTTACAGTTTTTTTTTTTTTTAAGGGACTAAAATAACACTTAAAGAAGATAGTTTTATAATAAGATAATGCTATATCAATATTGTTTTTATTGAGACTTGATAAATTAAAATCTTATTTCCATCCAAAACAAATCAAAATCTAAATTTACATAAAGTGTAGAGTTCAAATCCTTTCCTCTCAAACTTCAAAATAAAATTAAGAATAAATTAAAATCAAACTTCGTATAAAAAAAAAAAAAACAAGGGTAAGAATGTTATACCAATCCACATATTTTGTTATTATTGGCGCCTTCAAATGTGAAGAGATGTGATAGATGACAAGTTTGTAAGTGAATCTAACACTATTGGCTTGCGTAATGGACGGCTCAGATGAGGGCGATAGATTTACTTACAAACTTGGAATCTGACTTATCTATAGACGATGAGAGTGAGACTGAAAAGAAAAAAACGACGAAAATAAAGGTGAATAAAGGCTTGGCATTGTTGCCTTTTATAGAACAACCTTGAATTTGATCAATAAAAGGCTGTAGCCTGTAGATTTCTCTTACTCCAAGTTGGAGTCATATTTGGTAAACCCGATTGGATTGGGTTTACCTCTAGTTTCTTGGTGCCCTACTTCTTGTTCTTTATTCGTTGGGCCGCAGTGTTGGCCCATAATGTGAAGATGAAAGATGGGCTCAGGTCCACTACAAAGCCCACATATGAAAAGGAAGGAGGTGATAGAAATTTCAAGGGAGAAGAGAGATAAATAAACACTTTTGCTGAATATTTTTAATAATTTTATTTACAGCATTATGATATTGTTCTATAAATATTCTTGTAAATACCTAGAGTACTTTAAAATTAAATGCTATTTTTTGTAAATATTTTTAAAAATGACATGCTTACTGCAATTTTTGTAATCTTAATGGAAAGTTCATAATAAGCAACGTTTGCTGCATTGTGTTGACTGTGGTATTTACAGTATATTCTGCAGCTGGTTTTGACATTATTAAAATAAAAACAGTTATTTAATAATAATTAGTTGTGAAGAAAGTTATTTTATGAAATAAGATACTTCAACTCTATACTTTTTAATCAATAAATATAAATTCATTGTTAAACTATACTCGCAAAAAACAATGTGTCGCTCATAATTAATTATTGCCGATTGAAAAATTGCTTATGGTGAATGTTGGTGTAATATATATTATTACTTAGTTTAGTGGTGTACAGGCACAGCCCCGGCCCCCTATGGTGCAACAACATTGTGATCCCCCCCACTGCATTTATTTGTCGACATTTTTTTCTTTGTAGTGCTCAATTCATGTCAAATGTCTCGTGAAACATATGTGCACTTAGTTGTCTCTATTAACTTTATTTTTAAAAATAAAATAAAATAATAACCTTCAAAATTTCGTGTCTTGTTCGTTCTGCCCTCACTAAAATTTAGTTTTTCAATGTACATGCTCAATAAATTTTATACTTTTTTTAGTTAATTTATATAAATATATATATTTATTTACAAACAATTTACTCTAAAACCCATTGCTCCCAGGTAATCAGTTTTATAAAATATGTTACTTACATTTTTCTTTATAAAAAATCCGCTGCGAACATTGTGAAGAACTATTTGAGATCAACAGATAAATGATAGTTTAGTGTACACATTGCATTAAAAATTAAAGCTATAATCTAGTACTTTCAAAACATAAAAACTTGTCATCAACCATGTAATATGATTTATGTTTTTTTTTTAATTAAATAGATATGTATTTGATGATTGAAAATTCTGTAGAATAATTCTTAATAATATTTATTTTTTAGAAAAAAAAAATTTCGTCCCCAATTAAAATAGAATGTTTGCTCTGTAACTGTGCACTCGCCAAATCATATCGGCAAAATCTGGGTTGTCATGCATGTTCCAGGATTTCCCGGTCTCATAACAATCATAATCAGTGTTGCTAAAATCTGGCGACTGGTGTCGGTGATTAAATCGGCAACTATCATCATTAAGCATACGGTAATAAGTGAACTTCAATCTTATTTGCGATCCGCCAAATGATCATGATCCTCCGGCCTCTCGGCATCAGCTTCCATGGGGGCGAAAATCAAGAACCAAGATATCACACAAGTAAGATCACCACGATCATGACCATCTAAGTCTACGCTGATCATCAGAAGAGAATTTGCAATTTCATTTTATCCTTTGGTTCCTCATTAAATGAACAAAGCATAATTAGGAAAAGTTTTGGAATTAAGAAAAGTGCATATGTGTATTAATAATGATTAGGGGGAAAAATAAAATAGGAAAGAACGTACTTCGTTTAGCTATGAACAAAATTATGTATAAAATTGTGACAAATATACAGGGACTTAAATTGGGCCAGTTGTATTACGTATTGTTTAAGGATGGAAGATATAATTTCTCATACTTTGTGTGTCCTATATATATAATATATATGCACTCTATGTAGTGTACATGATATAACCAATGTAGATAATACATATGATCGAAGCATTACTAGTGGAGCTGAGTTATATTAGTATGAATCATAGCCATGTTTTTTGGGTACAACACTTACTGCTACTTGAGAGAAAGGCGTCGTCCTTTTTTAAATTTGTGCTATCTTCTCTGTATACAATAATCTACCAATATCTCACATATATCTGGAAAAATACCTTATAACATACTGAAAAATACGATAATATAGCTAGGATTTTTACAACAAATTACGAATCACTAAAATTAATTTTGAGGCTTTCTATAGTCCGTCGTCTATGATTTATGCAACGATGATTTTAAGGTCATGTTATATAAAATAAAGGTCCATGTTATTAAAGAGGAAAGATTAGTCTAAAAACATTGACGAAAGGATCTGAAAAACCAGATGGTAGGATTTGATGACCTTAAACATGTTGTAACAATTGATGTAATTGTAATAAAAGAATTTTTTGTGTTACGACTTTTTTAAACTTATTATCCATACACTATACTAAGAAAGGTGGTTTTCACTGTCCTTCTATCCACGTGATGATGTAACACTGTTTTTTTCGTTTTTTATGCTGCTTGTTTTTTTTTTTTTTTTTTACTAAGTTTGCTGCTGTGTTTTTTTTTTCCCTTTTTTTACTTTTGTTGTTGTTGTATTTAACGAGTTGCTGCTTTTGTTGTTTTTTCACTTTTTTTTTTTTTTTTTTTTTTTTTTGCTGTCTGTTTTTTTTTTTTTTTTTAAACTTTGTTTTGTAACTTTGGTGCTGTTCTTTTTTTGTTTTTTTACTTTTACTGCTCTTGTTTTTTTGTCAGTAAATATTGTATTTTTTATTTTATTGCTTACGACAGTTGTTTTTTTTTTTTTAATTTTTGTTGTTTGCCATAGTAAAAAGATGTAATATTTCACTGTTTAATAACAATGATTTTGTTTTGTTTTTTTTTAATTTTTGTTGCTTTTGCTTGTATGGTTCTTTTTTTCTACAGTAATGCACAGTAGCTGTTTTTTCTACATTTAAACTGTCATTTTGCCCCGATCCTATGTAATGATTTTGGCTTATCTACAATGAAGGACGGTTTTGTCCTCACTTATTTGCCTTTTTTTTACGTTAAATTTAGACATTAGATTTCGATCTATTGGTGGTAGTGGTGTTTGTGCTCACTTTGCCCCTTTTTTTGTTTGTAAACAATTTTTTTACTTTTAATTTTTTATCTTTATTTCGGATTTTTTTTTTGTGTCTTTTTTGTTTCTTTTGTTCTATATTTAAAGACCCCCTTTTTTTTTTTTAAGGATTCTGCATGTAATTTTTTTCTTTTTTGTTTGTTTTGTTTTATATTTTAGAAATCATTTTTTTTTTAGTTTTTGCATGTATATAACCTAATAAAAAATATTTATATTTTTTTAAACAGTAAAAAATGAAAGAAATGAGTTATATATTTTTATTTTATTATAATGTTTTGTTAAGGTTAGTTTTTTCCGATTCTTTTGAGTTTATAAAGATTTTGTTCCTTTTTTTTTTCTGTTTTATTTTTGTAATAATTTTTTTTTCTTTAAATGAGTATAACTACAGAATATTTTTTTTTCTTTTGCTTTTGTTTTCATTTTTATTATTGTTAGTACTATTGTCATTTTGATTTTGCATCTTCATTGTTGGAAGAGATCTTGAGAAGAATTAGATTGATTATAATTATAATATTTATCTTAACCAACTGTTTTATCATATAATATTCAGTTTTTTTATTTATTTTTTTTCTTCATTCCGTACAACGTACGGGTATTAAACTTAATATAAGTGCCTTATTACGTAACCAAAACTTTTATATGTATGTTACATATATAGTAGGGACATTCCATTTTTAATATAAGCAATTCCATTAAAAAAAACAAACGTATGTAATGATTTTTTTACAACCTCATAACGGCCATTCCATTCTTTATTAAGCCAAAAAATAAAATAAAATAAACTTACACATCTAGGGTTTTAAACCCTCACAAGTACTAATCCATCACTATACGTAATAGCTAGCTAGTATTGTCCATAGCT
The DNA here is from genome assembly GCA_009761775.1 of Ficus carica. NCBI lineage: Eukaryota > Viridiplantae > Streptophyta > Magnoliopsida > Rosales > Moraceae > Ficus > Ficus carica. The sequence continues at coordinate 15,993,861 of CM019746.1, forward strand.
TGTGATTAGTCGTTTACTTCAGCCATGCCTCCATTATTAATATGCCTAATAAAACAACATAATCATCATCATTATTATTACTATTTGTTGTATTATCACATATACAACAATATAAAATCACAAAAAAAAAAAAAAACTTTTAATCACAACATTTTTTTGTATGACTAAATGTTACTTTTAATCACAAGGTTATGACTATTATGTAATTGGTTACAAATTTTTATGTGACTAAAACTTTTAGCCACGGACTTTTAGTCACACCATGACTAAAAATCTTGTAGATAAAAGTTTTAGTCACAATAAAATTTTGTGACTAACTGAATATTGTTACAACCTTGTAACTAAAAGTGGGATTTAGTCACATAAAAATATTATAATTAAAAGTGTTATAAAAAATGTTGTGATTAAAAGTTCATTTTTTGTAGTGTATAGGACTGCCATCTTGAGGTGGAGGAGGCTGCCGGCGGGAATAATAAGAAGAGTGACAGAGGTTCTCGACATCCCGGCGATTGAAGCAACGATCGATGATCTCCATAGACGTCCCCACGATATTCAAAGGCATTTGCATTATTGTGCCGGATCTGATCTTTCAGCTTACGGCTGTTGCCCTTCAATCTTTGAAGCATTCGATCCTCCGAATCCAGCCTCGATTCTGCATCGGCTTCCATGGAAGAAGCAAATGCAATCAAGACGAACGCAGCGAAAATCGAAAGAACGACTAAAATCCTCATCATGATAGAAGTAAGACCTGAAAAGAGAAGAAATTTTATACATATACTTTGTATCTGCTTATGCAAAATACAAGAAAAGAGCAAATTTAATGGTTAAGAAACTTGCTAATACCTTGTTTTGCTACGATAAGATATTGAAGAGATCTGATTTCCGACGTTTACCATATATAGCAATTTGGTCAATAGTAGTAGACTGCTAGTGTAAATTAAAATGCCTAAAACATTTTTAAATAAATTGCCATTTATTGTAAATATTTTTAAAAATGACATGTTTATTGCAATTTTTGTAATCTTAATGGAAAGTTCATATTAAGTAGAGTTTACTGCATTGTGCTGACTGTGGTATTTACAGTATATTCTGCGGTTAGTTTTAACCTTATTAAAATAAAACAGTTATTTAATAATTAGTTGTAGGAAAGTTATTTTTTTTATTTTATTTTTAATTTGAAATGAGATATTTGAACTCTATAATTTTAAAAGAATAAATATGGATTCATTGCTAAATTATGCTTAGCAAGCAGTGTGTCGCTCATAATTGTTGCGGATTGAAAAATTGCTTACGGTGAATATTGGTCTAAAATAAATATATATCCAACCAGCCATCACCCTAATAATCAAGCATATTAATCATGATTATTACTTAATTTGGTGGTGGCCACAGCCCTGTTCCCCTATGGTGCAACAACATTGTGATACCCCACTGCAATATTTGTTGACTTCTTCTTCTTCTTCTTCTTCTTTTTTTTTTTCTTTTTTTTGGTTGTAATGCTCAATTCATAATGTCAAATGTCCCGTGAGGCGTGAGCATATGTGCCTTCAACTGTCTCCATTGACTTTTTTTTAATAAATAAAATAGCCTTTAAAACTTCGTGACTTGTTTGTTTTGCCCCTCGCTAAATTTGTTTTTCAATGCACACCCTCACTAAATTTTATAATTTTTTTTAGTTAATTTATATAAATATATATTTTTTTAACAAACAATTTACTCTAAAAAATATATAGATATATATTTTTTAACAAACAATTTGCTCCCAGATAATCAGTTTTATGAAAATATGTTACTTACACTTTATTTTATTTTTTTTATTTTTTTATTTTTAAATTTCCGCTACGAACATTGTGAAGAACTATTGAAGATCACTCAGTGTACACATTGCACTGAAACTAAAGCTATAAGTTAGCACTTTCAAAACATGAAAACTAGTCATCAACCATGTAATATGTTTTATGATTTTTTTGAATAGATATGGATTTGATATTTGAATAGTACTGCTGTAAAATAATTATCAAGAATATTTATTTTTAGAAACAAAAATAATATATATGTCTCAATTAAAATAGAATGCTGGCTCTGTTACTGTGCACTCTCCAATTATTGATCCCTGAAGATAGACATATCCCTTAATATACACTGGAGGTTTAGAAGCAGTTTATTGAGCCATATCTCACAGGGACAAAAAAAAAAAAAAAAAAACCCAGACAAACTTGGTACCCTACTAACTTTTATATGCTTATTAGTAATTTGATTACTAATTAGTAGTCTCTGAGCTACTTTATATATGATTTTATAATGTGCATCTGTTTTTTATTTTTTATTTTTTTATTTTTTTTTCAGGGTTATGGCACTGAAGGACCTAGCTAGCACTTTGAATATCATCATCATGACGATCTCACTTGCAGTACTTTCGCTGCCATGTCTTGTTTTACACTCTTTTCAAGACACAACCAAACGTCGATCAACCCCAAAACGACCGGAATAATAATTACTGGGTCGAAAGGTTAACGTCGGAGTCTTAACATGTACCGGAGTTGGCAAAATTAACGATATTAACATTGAAGATCAAGAAGACGAAGATGACAATGATGATCAATAAACGAGCTAATTACGGTAATAATTAATTGCATCCAACAAAATGCACTCTCACTGTAATATACAAAATTTTTACGAACTCATGATTTTCTTGTATATAAGAAATCTAAAGCTCGTATTATGTGTTTTATGTGCAATTTATGAAAATTATGAATACAATACAAAATTCATAGTTTATCAGTATGGAGTTGAGTTCTCGGTAAATTAATTACGAGACTCCATAAGAGGCCTTTAAGGAAAAATACATGACGGAATTTCATTAAATTTATGATGGTCAAAGTTTGATCGAAAAAGTCAAAGTTGACCAGAATAGTCAAAGGTTGACCAAAGAAGTCAAACATAAGACGGTACTGTGATTCAATCAGCAGTATGGGAAATATACTGTGAAAACCGTCTTTACAGACAAGATAGTATAATTAAGTTTTAAAACCACCATAGAAAAATCAAGCACCTAAAATAGGATATTAAGGGGCAAAGGGCTTTAAATAAAAAGAAAAATTTTTATACAGTCCAACTATACACAGATAAATTTTGGACTGAAGTTCAGTATAGCAGTACTGAATTGTACTGTGTATTAGTAAACACAGTATTAGAGATATCTGTGTGGTTTAAAATGGACTGCTTATTGGAGAAAGTAGCCAAACAAGGCCTTAGTGTGACATCAATTTTATTTGGATTTATGACATCATAATTCCATGAACCAAGCATGTAAAAACAAGTGTCTTGTTCTAGAACATTCTTCCTTGTTCTCCAAACTTCATGGCCGGCCACCTAGCATGCCTTTTTGGCAAGTTTTCAAAAATTTAGGGGTCAAATTGCAATTTTTAAAAGTTCCCTTTTGCCTATAAATATGGGTGACTTTTATTCATTTTATTCAAAATCCTAGCCAAACTCTTGTCTTTCTTCTTCACAAAAAAACCGACCATTAGGGAAAGAAAAGGGAGAGAGAGAAAATCAAAATTTCCAAAGGGGTTTTGCTTAGGAGAATTCGGATTGAGCTAGAGCCAAGAAAAAGTTTGAAAAAAATTTTTGGAACCCATTGTGGCCAAGTGGCCGGCTGTGATAAGGAGGAAAGGTAAGGAAAATTGTTATTTGGTTTTGGTTGATTTTGGTTCAAGGAAATACCAAAGAATTAACTAAAATTTTGGTGCAAGATTTGGTGGAGGAACCGGTGGTGGCAGCCAAGGAAAGAAAGAAAAGTTTGGGATCCAAGCTTGAGAAATCAATTCCAAACCCTATAGGTAATCTTTCCAACCCTAAGCTTTAATTTGAGCTTTCAAATTGGAATTTAGTTGTATTTCAAGTTGAAAAATGTAAGAGCATAAGCTCAAGTTTTCTGTGCCCTAGATTTGTTAGGTGTGGTGCTTGATTTAGGTATTAAGGGTGGTTGGGTTGATTTTGTGCTTTGCTTTTTGATTTATACTTGTTGGATAGGTTGCATGCTAGATGTGAATGGTTGTGCGTCCCCTGATTTTTAGTCCAAAATCTGCCCTAGGTAGTGCATGTTTGGCTGCTAGCTTAAGGGTGGATGATTGATGCTTGTTGGAATGAGATGCAAAAGTTAGAACCATGCAAACCTAGGATTAGAACTTTTTGGGTTTGGTTTGCATGGACCCGTTCGAGCTGCATGTGACTGTATGTGGGATGTTAGAATACGCTGCATGCTTGCTATCTAGGCTCCCGCAAGTTCGGTTGAGGTAGTTTGCGTGAAATAGGACGTAAACCGGACTTAACAACCGAAACTGCCAGTTCGGATTCGAAACTGGCCAGTCTCGGGAAAGTGGAAATTTGAGGGTCTTTAGAGGCCGAATTGGGTAAAAACGTAAAACACGAAAGTTGTTCAGAAACGATTTTTCCTAGGGGAAAACGTGGGCAGAATCCCAAAATGAGGCTCCAATGGCTCCGTTTCTATAAAAAACCCGAGGCTGGTCTGCCCAGACCAATTAACATGATCAGCCAGTTTCAAACAAAACTGACAAAAATAGAAGCAGAACTAGATTTTCGTAAAACATGAAAGTTTTAGAGAATTTTTCGAGAGCTACAACTTTTGTGAAAACAAGTTTTTCAAATTCGGAGTAGATCTTTAAAACTGACACTGTTTTACGAGGGGTGTGCAGGGAACCGAAAAATTCCTGCACATGAATTTTTACAAACATTTCCGAAAAACTGTATTTTATTTAAAACCGCTATTTTAAGTGTAAAAAACTGTTCCAAAGGTAGTTTTCAACCTTAAATGACTTTTTTAAAAATCCATTTCAAAAATATGAAGATTAAGGAAATTTTGAAGCTAATTACACAAGATTTCCAAAAAGTAAGAAAATAGAATTTTTGAGATAAATTATAAAGCCCAAGGTTTTTAAGAAAACCTAGCGATATGTCAAGGGCCTAGCCAAGAGATTATCCAACGTAGCCTCTTAAGGATAATCAAAGTTCGATTATTCTTAAACAGTAGGATGACTAATTGTGACCAAGTGAGATACCAGGTATCGGGGACATACAACTAAGATTTTGTAGGCATGTTGGTTAGGACACCAACATTCCATAGCAAGAATTAGACTCTTATCTATATCCTTCATCAAGCAGGAGGAAACCTGCAGCTGTACCGGAAGAGGAGCAGCATTACTTACGACATAGTAAAAGAGGCAAGTATCAAACCTCACCTACAGTATGAAAATAGTAAAGACTGTTTTCAAGTATACTATATTTTCAAGTATACATGCTATGTTGTGCTATGATAAGTGATGCCATGATGTGTGATGCTATGCTATGGCTATGATATGCTAAGTTATGTTATATGACATGTTATACCATGTTTACAAAAGTGCCATGATTACAAAAGTGTCATGTTTACAAAAGTGCCATGTTTACAAAAGTGCCATGTTTACAGAAGTGCCATGTTACAAAAGTGCCATGTTTACCGAAGTGCCATGTTTACAAAAATACCATGTTTTCAGAAAGGACATGTTTCAAAAAGACCATGTTATGGCATTTGTTGAGTATGATATGACATAGTGACATCATGAAGCATGTTCACTAATGTTAAATCACATGGTAAGATAATTAAGTAAGGTGTCGTACCAACCTCCCGTGATCGTGGAGGCTACATGATTCAGTGGTGATATTTACCTTCCGTGATCGAGATCCGTGATCGTGAAGGGGTCAAGTTATAATTCCCAGAACTGTTTAGGGCCTTGCAAACCCTAGCTTTGTCTGGAGGCTGCGCGCTTTTGGTACGGACACTATGGGCCCACATGTTGAGATAAGATAATAAAGATTGAGTCTATAATGAAACATAAGACATTCAATCAATCATAAACGGTTCATGCATGAGTTTCGTGATGATGGGCATGTTTCTTTTAAAGATGTTTGAAATATTTTGTAAGATTATGTTTGAACTTGCTGGGCGAAAGCTCACTCTTATATTTCATACTGTAGGTAAGAAGCCTGCAGCTTAAGTGGTGGGCTATGCGGACGATGCGGTGGGTGAAGGGCGGTGTGGGATACCACTACGCATAATTTTCCGCATTCAATATGTTAATACTTCAAAAAGTATATTATGTTTTGTTATATGTATGAAGTTTGAAGACTTAAAATTTCACTTTCAAAATGGTATGTATGCTTAACAAGTTTTTTCTCTACAAGATGACGTATGGGAATATGTTAAAAAAAAAAAAAAAAAAAAATTTCTCAAATTTTCAAGTAAAGAACAAGTATGTATGGTGTCGACCTGGCTTGGGAAGTCGGGCGTCACACTCACGTAGCTCAAGGCTGGCACGATCGCTACAGTAAACACAACTACAGTACCCCCACAAAGTGCTGAACCCCACCAACAACCATCATTAATTAAGTTAATTATATCCAGGAGATCATATATGAATATGCACGAGGTTTTTTAAAAACGGTCGTCGAATTATCGTCGTGAAATCCCGTATTTGTAGTAGTGGTGGCTTAGCAATAAAGTGGGGGACTCAACAGGCTTTGAAGAGTAACGACCTATATATACCTCTCTTTGGTATGATATTATCCGTTATGGCTCTCGTGTTGCACAGTTTTGCTCTTGAGCTCACCCAAAAGGCCTCGTACCATTAAGATGTGGTCTCTTTACCTTATGAACCATTACATAGATATATCCCAAGCGATGTAGGAATGCACAACTTACCCTTTTTATTGTATGGACTAATGACTAGTTACAATCACCCCTCCTTTTGGAGCCCAACGTCCTCGTTGGCTACACTTCCGGTTGGTTATAGGTTTTGAAACTATTTGTAACAACCTATATGCCTCTCTTTGATATGATATTGTCTGCTTTGGGTCTCGTACTTGCACGGTTTTGCTCTTCTTATCCCAAAAGACCTTATACCATTAAGATGTAGTCTTTTTATTTATGAACAATTACATATATTCATCTCCAAATGATATAAAACGACACAACTTATCATTTTCCTTATAGAGACTGATGATTGTCACATGAAGAAATAAAAACAAACCTGTTTCGTTCACCCAATTAAGATTATCATAATGATGATCAGTTAATGATCAATTCTAATTTGACTTTAATTTTATCTACAAAACTCTGTGGTTTATCACTTATATGAGGCGTTCACTATGCCATAATTTGATTAAAGGGTGGGAATAATAGCCATGTTTGGTAGATTTTTAATTTTTGCCAAACCCAATCAAAATGAGAGAAGCTATAGCATATAACATGTTTTATAGGTACTTTTGAAAATTATAGTAGGTTTTTAAAGATAATAAATTATACCATACTTTTACGGATAATTATTTAAATTTTCTAATAAATAATAAATTTGTGGGTAAATAATAATATGCCATACAACAGTGTTGGTGATGTCGAGGAGAGAGAGTTGCATGAGATAGAAGAAAGAGAGAAGAGGAGTTATAAGGGTAATTTCGATATTTTCATGTATAATTATGATGATTATGCTATTTATTACGAAAAATTATATTATAATTTTAAATTGAAATCTCTAAATATATTATTTGATTCCTCTCCGAAAATGATACTCTTGGGATCTAAGAGATATTCCTTCCTATATGCAACCAAACGTAATAAGTTTCTGCAGGAAAAAAAAAAAAATAGCAATCGTAATATTACCAACTGTCACTTTTTCAATAATATTAGTAATCCTATCGCATACCAAATACTCCTTACTTTATGTTGGTATGAAGATTCCGTTTGGGTCTAATATATTTTACAAACTAAAAATTTAAATTTTTGTAAAAATATATAGAAAAATATTTAAAAAGTAGATTTAAAACAGAGACCAGACAATAGCTAAGTTAAATAGTTTTGTCTCCTTGGTAAAGTTAAAAAAAATATGTGAATAGACTAGTTTTGTCTTTTATTTCTCTCTCTCTCTATTTTTTTGGAATGTTTATAGTATAATATTTCTATTAATTGCCATGTAGGAAACTATATTGATCTCTCTTCATTCCTGCCAAAAAAAAAAAAAAAAAAAAAAAGAGAAAAATGACGATTTATAGATATGTATCTACTTTCTGTGACGATTGTTTTACTTTGCCAATGTACTTTGGCGGTGTGCACAAATGCCATTATTTAAGATCCATTTGGGAAGATTTTAGAGATGTAGTTTTGAACAAACTTGAATTGAAGTTTTAGAAATATGTGTGATTGAAAAAAAAAAAAACTGTTTAGAATAAAAAGTGTAAAAACTTAAAATGTGTTTGGTAAAAAAGTATTAATATGAATCTTGTTATTCTCGAAACTCTATATAATTTACAAAGAAAAAATCATCTTATTTAAACTTGAAATAACAAAATTATAGACTTTTAGTGGATGTTTAATAAACTACTCCATTCAAAAAATTTCAACTCATTTTTGTCTTTTTTTTTTTTTTTTTTTGGAAATTCAACAAGTTTTTTAACTAGTTTTTGAAAAGTCAATATACTCTAATCTACCAACCAAACACATTCTTAAAGTTTGAGTTCATTATAGACGTTCGGATATGTGAATAGTGAAAATTAGTAGTTTTGAGTTGAGGAAAAAGAAAAAGAAAATCTAAAAACCAGATGCCAAATGTGTCCCCGAATAGGTTCTTAGTCAAATTTCCTAGTGTTTGGCCATCGATGACTGTTAAAATGTGTGACTACTAATAAAAGAATTCTTTGTTGTTACACCTTCTTAAAATTGTCATTATTATCTACAGTAAGTGTCTATTACATCTAAACCTTTATACTTACATGGTAGGTCCAATCTTTCTAAAACAAAAGAAGAAGACAAAAAAAAAAAAAAGTCTATTTTTTGTTTCAACCTCATAACAAGCTATTCCACACTTAAAAAAAAAAAAAAAAAAAAAAAAAAAAAAGACAAACCTCCACCACATGTGAGGGGACGTTGCTTTGGTACAAGAAAATTAAACCTGTAGCGTACTTATAATAACAAACCAAACTGCTTGAAATAAGTTACAATATTAAAAACCATTCCAAGGAACGGAAAAAAAAAGTTACAAATCTAGATCTAGGGGTTTTTAACCCTCACAAGTTCTTATTCATCACAATTCTTAATACATGAGCTAGCTTGCTCATTACCTAACTTATTAATAATTAAGCTTACTTAAGAGACACATACAATACTCAAAGTTTCCCTACATTATTGCATGTCTAAAACATTATTTTTATCATACTACAACAGTCACAGAACAATGTAAAACTTATTTAGTTATATATATGTTTTGCTATGTGACACATTCAAACACTACTACCATACTAATTTGGAGGAGGCCGGTGGGGATGACGAAAGAGCACCGGGAATCCTTCGCATCCTCTTGTCAAGAATAGATGTAATCAAGATGATCATCATCGTTAGAGTGCGGCGGAAGAGGCGGTCTGGTGGTGCCATGATGATCATTGTTGATCTTGTGATGATCGACGGAATTTGCATTATTTTTGTGTTGGAGCTAGTCATCTTTCATCTTTCGGCTGGTCGTCAATCCTTGTCCAGCCACTTGTTCTTCTGAATCCAGCCTTGACTTTGCATCGGATTCCATAGAAGAAACCAAAAAAATCAAGGCAAACGCAACGAAGATCGATAGAACGGCTGAGGTCTTCATCATGATCCAAGTATGACCTGAGATTAGAGGAGGTAATATATAGACTTACTTTGTATCTGCTTATGCAAAATAGAAGAAAATAACTAATGTTATGGTTGAGAAATTATACCTTGCTTTGCTAAGAGAGGAAATTTTATGAAGAGACCTGATTCCGACGTTTTCTATATATATAATAGCAGTTTGGCCAGTAGTACTAGTAGTAGACTGCTAGTGAGTGTTTTAAGATTGTAAATGCCTGTTTAGATCGCATACTCATTTTTAAAATGAAAAAATTTCTTGTTTGAAATGAGAATTTCATTATATTTTGAGAATGAAATGACCCCTTTCGATTGTATCAACAAATTTTCCTTTTTAAAACAAAAAGAATTTGGAAAGTTATAAAATGAGAAAAAAATTGTGTTGAAAATAGTGAATTGGAAGAATAATTTAAAAAATATTCTAAAAAGATTTCAAAAGGATAAAAAATATGTTTAAGAATGAGATGTCCACCATTTTTCAAAAAATGAGAAGAATGATGAAAGAAGTTAGGAAAAATACTCTTTTATTTTGTTTTTTGTTTTTTGGTTTTTTTTCACTTATTTTGAAAATGAACATACAAAATAAACAGGGTGTAAGTACTTTAATTTGGAGATAAGAATTTAACGAAGGAACAAAATATTTTTAAAACACCAACCGAGCAATCAAGCAGGTACTAGAGTAATGTATATTTATACATGTATCTTATTGTGTATGATATTACGGTCATGCCCTTTTTTCTCATTTGTTTTCGATACACAAATTCCAATAAAAAGGGTTAAGGAGATTAATTTTCCTCATTTTCCATATGTTTTTACAAAAGTTTTAACAAATTTACAATTCAAGAGAAAAAAAAAATGAAAATTTTAGTTTATTTTCAACTAAAACGAAAATGATCCTAAAATTTGATATTAAAAAAAAAAAAAGAACAATGTGATAACGTTGTTGGGTCACCAACTGAAGATCACTATAAATTATATTAGTTTATCGAACAAGTTTCCAATAAACTAATATATATATGCTGTGTGAGTGTGTATAAAATATATTATCACGATGTTGTTGGAGCACCCACCGATCAAGATTATTGCTAATGGAACTACCTGCCACTAAACTATATAACTACGATTTGCTAAATTGGGTATTTTTTGTTGTTGTTAGTGGAGCTAAAGTTTTACTCTGATGGTGAATCATAGCCAATGACCAATGGTTTCATTTCAGGATACAACACTTGGTGGTGCAGATAATTAAAGTTAATGTCTAGTTGTTTGAAATACTACTTGTGGACAATATATAATATTTTTCCTCCCTATCAGATATTATTATTATTATTATTTATTATTATTTTTTTTTTTGCAAGGATTTTATTGAAGACACGGGAATCGTCTAGATAGTTCTTATTATAAGACGGTATAGTGATATATATATATATATATACTTTTTTTATTATTAATTTCATATGATGAGATGGATATATAGATGATGAGAATACAAAAAAAGTACCAATCAACCAAAGCAGAATGTCTTGGTACATACGCCTAACACTCATTCTTGTCGCCGCCACTTACATTATTAGAAAGATCATACAGTATACTAGGTACACATATTAGACATTTAGTTAACATTTATAATATCTACTTATGACATTTTATGGAATTAGTATAGGAATGCACTTGTAGTGCCTTATTTATTTATTTAATTTTACATCATTAAAATAACACGACATATGTGTTTTTTCCCCAAACCTTACGAATCGAGGCCAACAATATTTAGCACACAAATGCACAGGATTTCTTAGAAATTACATGTTTCCCATTTTCTTCAATGTGGGAGAGAGGAAGGTTTTCGCTTCTATATATATGGGCCTCCTTCTAGTTTGATGGAAGAATTAAGTTGTGTATCATTCTTGAGAGATCTAAGTAGTTACAGATTCTGTTTATATTCAGATCAAAATATTGACAAAGCATATACACACACACACACACACAAAGATCATTAACTTCAAATTTATATCAGCACTTAAATTACACAATTTCCAATCAAGATTTACCAAAAAAAAAAAAAAAAAAAATCATCAGATGAGGTTATTTAGCAGTGATGGAGGTCGCGGCAGAGATTGTGGTGGTGAGTCAAGAGATTGTAGCCACTCTGTGATGACAGTCTGGGGGGAGATCGTCAAGTTGTTCTGGTTGACGGCGAACGGCTGGAGCCCCAGGCAGCTGATTCTAGTCGTGGTGGTTCATGCGGAGCTCTGGATGCTTCATGTAGATCCGGTTGACGCGGCTTGTTTAAAAAGATTAAAGAAAAGTGGTATTTCTTTTTCAGAGTGGAAATTATGTGACTAACTAGTTTCAAGAACCCTTTAGCTATTGTAATTTCAGGTTTTTTGTTTTTTTACTACTTTGGTAATTCTTACCTTATAACCTTGCTTTGTATATTTTCTCTTCTTTTTTTAGTTGACTTATAATATTGAAGTGATTGTTGGTACATGATGTGAATTTTTTAATGGCTATCAACCTAGAACTATTAGGAACTTGTTTAAGGATAAGTTGGAAAGATGAGAAGGAATCATATTGAGAACCAATCAAGTAATCAGTCAGTGCACATATTTGTGGATATATACCTCATTTATTGTAGTAAATATACTAAACTAATAATTTTTTGGGATGATGATATATATGAAGATCAGTGTTAGCTAGCTACCACCAAAGTAGTAACTAAAAATATGAGTGTATTTTGTTTTTAGCTTTAAACATTCTCACTTTATCATTTGAATTTTATAACAGGATAAATTACTAAATTAGCCTAAAACTTTTAAGTTTGTATAGTTTTGATCCTTTTTTTTTTTTTTTTTTCATTTTTTTCCAGAGCTTGAGTTACTCTAAACTATTAAAAACATTATTTTCAAAGTCCTCTCCATTAATTTTTTGATGGAATCGATTAGTGAGCATCAATTTTAACCAAAATTACTTTAGTAACCCTTATATACATATAATTAAATGTATAAATATATATATATATATATATATTTTTTCACAAATTCTTTGATTTTCTTTATAAAAGAATGAGCTCCACATAATAAAAATTCTTCAATTTTTTCATTAAATAAATGAAAAATTCTTTAAATCTATGATTAAATGTCTACGAGGGATGTTATAGTATTTTGGGTTAAAAATTGACACTCACCAACGGATTCGATCCAAATATTTATGGAAAGGACTACTGTATCAATGTTTTAATAGTTTAGAGTTATTAAAGCTATAAATAAAATAAAAAGAATGAGAACCAAAGTTGCATAAACTAAAAAATTTAAGGACTAAATAAGTAATTTATCATTTTAAAATACTAGTTTTGCTTAACCTCCTTTATTAATTTTTTTTAGACAGAAAAAAGATAGTCAAGTGTATTTTTTCTTTCATTTATTTTTAACAGAAATCCTTATAAAAAAGAGCTTATACTTTATAGGACACTAATTCCTTTTTTTTTTTTTTTTTTGTGTGTTGGTTTTAAACTAAAAATCTATTAAAAGAGGTAAATGAGACTTTTTCAAAATTAGAAAATGTAAAGTGAGAGTTTATAAAATAATTTAGAGGGTAAAAAGACTTTAAAGTTTGAGAGACATAAACTGAGATCGATCTTGATAATTATTAATCGAAGCATTATAAGTGGTAGTATGAATTATAGCCATGTTTTAGGGTGAAGTATTTTTTGGTACGTGAAAAGTTTCATCCTTGCGCAGAGCTTGCTAGTCTTCTCTTTATATCGTTCCAATTTTATCAGATACCCCACGTACATGTGAGTAAAGTTAATCCAATTTATATGCAAATATTTGGGTATATAAATCAATATATTTCCTAATATCGAATAATTAGAATTTCAAATACATGTAAAATCACACAGTACATTAGGTTACTTAGGCGGTAGTTTGCAGAAAACACGATGCTCAGTAGTTATCCCTCAACCAGCAAAAGGTGCATTATTCTCCCTTTCCAGCCTCTCTGCATGGGCTTCCATTGACTCCGGAACCAAGATGAATGCCACGAAATTCGCTGCTACGGCGAAGGTCTTCGTCATGATCAATCGAACCCTAATTCACCAGGAAAAAAAGAAGTAATTATTATATAGATGTTTTTCGAAATTATAACAATTAGAAGAAGGAAATATAAGTGTTATGGAAATATACCCCGTTTTGCCATGAGAAATTATATGAAGGGATGATTACTGACGTTGACAATTTATAGCACATTTGGCCAATAGTAGTAGAATCTTAGTGTTGAGAAAGATAAGAAGGAAGTAATTAAGGAAATATCTTTAAGTTTGAATGGACAAACCAATATAGCAGTACCTGTATATTATGCACGTACATGAGAGACGAATATTGTAATATCAAGTGTCAAACTAGAATGTCTCAACTAGATTGACACTTTTTTTTTAATGAATAAACTATGATTACAGAAATCATCAGGTGCATTAAGATATCCAGACTAAATTGGTATCCTTATAGCACCTATTATTAAACTCATCTCATATCAAATTCTCTACTTGATATAATTTATAATATTATGAGAAAAATAAGTGAAAATTAATAAATGAGAATCTGGCACAAGGGCAATCAAACAACAAAGCAAAAAGACCAAATTGAAAGATACATACAACTAAATAATTGTAGCCTTAAAGAAGCTAGAGTTTTACAATATTAGGTCAAGCAATTTAAAAACTATCTCACCGATAATAAGTCTCGCTAAAATCTTCCTAGGTAAAATTCAAACAGAAAAATCAAAGACGGAAAAAGAGTATCCAATTTCAATAACCTAATAAAGTATGTAAATAAAAGGATCTGTTAATTGTAATTATTTCGCGAGATTAAAGAGCTGCGGAAATCAGGATCCGGTCGTCCACCATTCCTCCACCAAACTAGAATCATGATTTATCTTGATAAATTCAGCCATTTTCGTTGTTAATGGCGCTGAATTGCCAGATGGTCAATTATAGCCTTGGTTCCATTTTAGGGTACAACACTTAGTGGTGAAAGTAAAATTAAATACCTAATTTGATCCCAAATTGCGGAGAAAGTAAAATTAAAATCCAGAATTTCAAATTTGAAGGGAACAAAAGAAAAAAAAAAAAAAACTACTAGAGATAAATATAGTTTTAAATTCATGCAAACAGTATAGAAGAACCCTACCTACAGAAATACTCAAGTTTATTCATAATTAGGTTTACAAAAGAGAGAAAAACACAGTCCACTACTCTCTTAGTATACACAACTAGAACTATAGTACTTATCCAAGGGTAGTAACAAATATATATGTATACATATGAACACAGTCACCTAAACAGCATGAAGTTTTATTTATTTATAATAAATATATATGTTGTTTGTGCGACAGTACAATATTAAAACGACGTAACTTGATGTCACTTCGGAGGCTCATCATGGCCGAGGCTGGGGTTGCAAGGTGGCGGACGGTATCGATGGCCGTGAGATATAAGCAATAATCCTTGGGATCCTCGTCTCCATGATCAAAATCACAACAAGCAATTTTATTATTGTCCTTAAAATCTGGCCAGTGAGTGGTCGGATCCTCGTCTCCATTAAGCCTGGCAATTCGTGTTAAACATGTTAATTGTGTTAGCCCATTTCCGGCCCATTTGTATTCGTGTTAAACGTGTCGACCCAATTTCGACCCAATTATTAAACGTGCGGTCCAAACCCATTTATTACGTGTCGTTCTCGTGTCGTGTCCGAAATTGTCGGCCTTGTTATAAAAGAGCTTTAGAATAATTTGAAAATTCTAACATAAGCGTGTTAAACGTATTAACCGTGTTAGCCCATTTCCGGCCAATTTATTTTTGTGTTAAACGTGTCGACCCAATTTCGACCCAATTATTAAACATGCGATTCAAACCCATTTATTACGTGTCGTTCTCGTGTCGTGTCCGAAATTGCCGGCCCACTCTCCATGATCAAAATCACGACCAGCAATTTTATTATTGTCCTTAAAATCTGGCCAGTGAGTGGTCGGATCACAATAGAAACGATGTTCATTGAACCCACCACCGACAAAATTTGCAATGTTATCGTGCTTCCCGATCTCAAGATCTATCAACTTACGGTTGGTCTTCATTAATCTTCTGATCAGCCTTTCTCCATAGCCAGCTTCCACATTAGAAGCCAAAATCAAGACCAACGCAGTCCACAAAATGACTAAGTTAGTACTCCTCATACTGTCCTACATGCATGCATATATAACCTACAAAAAGAGAAGAAATTATATATATATATATTAATCAGGTATTAGAGTAAAAGAGATAGATGTTAAGAAAGAACTTGCATATATATATATATATATATATTTACAAGTACCTTGTTTTGATAATGAGAGGTAATATGTGAAGATAGATATCTGATTTCCGACGTTGGCAATTTATAGCAATTTTGGCTACTTGTAAGATAAGAATAAAAATAAGGAAGTGCGGATAAAGATATTTTTGAGGGCACTAACTGAAGATCTTTATAACTCTAGCCGAAGATCATTGCTACCCCAAGCCGCCAACAAAGCTATATATATATATATATATATATGGATTTAATTTATATGTCTATTTATTTGTATCTCTCTTTCATGTCCTTCTAATTATATCAAACTACATATTAATTTATATGATATTTTTATTAGTGTGATATACAAGTGCAGAGCTAAATATATATTTTAGTGAGAGTGTATATTAATTAAAAAAAAAAGAAAGATAAATAACGTCAAAGAATAAAAACTATAAGGTTAACAAGTTAAAAAAAAAAAACTATAAAGTAAAATTTTAGTAGTGCTTTATGAGAAATTTGAATTTTTAATAGAAAAGTAGAAAAATCATATGTTATTTGGAATAAAATTAATTTTAGTAGGGGTTATGTTAGAATTTTTGAATTTAGTGGGGTAAAATAGAGAAACTATAAAATTTTTAAGATAAAAATAAATAAAAAAATCTATTGGGGTCAAAAATTAAAGGGAAAAAAAAAAAAACACCCTCGGGCTGTGCATACCTCATATGATATTTTAATTAAAAATGATTTAATGTATTATAATGTTATTCGAGGAAAGAGACCGGAAAAAATGGGCACATGAATCGAATCAATCATATATAAAATTACGATTAAATTTGGTCATTTTTGTCATTAGTGGTGTTGATCAATTCTATCTAATGATGAGCAAGCTTGACAAATAATTCGACCATTAATTTATATCGTTAATGGTGTTGAATTATCTAAGGTTTTCGCTCTTCTCCTAATCTGTAATGTAGAAACATTTGTGATCCTACCATTATATAATTGTAATTATTTAATTTTTAATATTATCTAATGAGATCTAAACCATGATTTAATTTATACTTTACAACACTGAGTGTGTGTGGTACTGGTCTATGTACATGTGGCAAAAGGGAATATCGTTATTACTGACCGTTAAAATGATATTTTTTTACAAATAAGAAAATCATCCCTGACAAAGAGATGTAGCTTGTAACTGGGAATTAGTTTTCATTAAATCACCAATATTGAAATTAATCGTAATAAGCTGAGAGATCTCTGAAGTCAGAAAAATTTAAATATCTTTAAACAAAACACTTATGGTAAGAGGATGTAAAACTCTATACCTTATAAATATGTATGGTAGCTTTTATTTTTACAATTTAGTTAATAGAAGAAGAGAAATAAATACTGTAATTTTTCAGTAAATATTTGTAATCACATTTTTAAATCCGTACAAACTATACAGAAATACTTGATTCATTCATGTATAATTAGGTTCACATGAGAAACACAGACGCATTACACTTTTTTACATGGAACTATAATAGACGCCGTCACATAAACAACATTTTTAAAACTCCAACTGGAAAGTATATTCCAGCGCCTAAAGATTCATTTATTCATAAGCATATGTTGTTGTGAGACAGTAGAATATTATTATAACGCGGGCATGCTACTAATTCGGAGGCTTATCATGGCCGACGCCGGGACTGTAAGGCGACCGGTGTGAGCAGGGAAATATGCAAAAATGCTGGGGATCCTCGTCCCCGGAGTAAGCAACATCCCTAGAATCTGGCCAGTAGTGATGGTTGGGATCACAATAGATACGACGTAATTCATCAACACGGTTGGTCTTCATTAATCTTCGTCCCTGCAGTACTGAATATTCCTCCATAATCGGCCTCTGATCTTCATGGCCAGCTTCCATATAAGAAGCCAAAATCAAGACCAAAGCACTCCACAAAACTGCAAAGGTAGTACTACTTCTCATCCTGCATATGTAAATATAACCTGTAAAAGAGAGAAGCAATCTTATATACATATTTATAAGCATATTAATTAGGTATTAGAGAAAAGAGAGTAAATGTTAATAAAGAACTTGATTCTATATATATATATATATATATATATACCTAGTTTTGATAATGAGAAGTCATGTGAAGATAGATATTACCTGATTTCCGACGTTGGTTATATATAGCAATTTTGGCTACTAGTACTAGCTAGTGTTTAAGCATAGTTTTACTTGGAAGATAAGAATGAGTTAAGGAAGTGCGGATAAAGATATTGTTGCGGGCACTAACTGAAGATCCTTTTTTTTTTAATATATATATATATATATATATATATTTTATAACACTAATTGCTACCTAGCTACCACCATAGCTATATATATATATATATATATTTAAGAATTCGATTTATATGTTCTCATATTTATGTTTCATTTGCTTTCCTTCAATTATTTTATCTATATATTAATATGATTTCCTTATATTTATGTGTTACGCGTCCTACTATTATTAAAGGACATAAAAGAAATATAATAATAAAAAGACAAAACAAGTTGAATCCTATATGCATGATTAAATTTGATGATCATTGTCGTCATTAAACTTGATAAATATTTGGGTCATGATTAATTTTTGTCATTAATGGTGTAGAATTATCTATAAGATGATTTTAGAAGATTTTTAATCTTATCTTATTCAATGTTTGGCACAATGGATTATCGGAAGGAAAGCAAATGGTGGAGAGAAAATAAAAAGGAAAACTCTTCCGATGTCTGTCTGATAGAGAGAAAAGAAAACCAGGAAGAGAGAGAGAGAAGAAAGAAAAAAAAAAAAAACTCCTGATTATTTTTCTTTAAAAAAAAAAAAAAAACCTCGAATTCTATGATGTCTTTCCATGATCCAATCCCTCATCACAATTAAGTTACAAATATTCCATGAATGCTTAGCATGGCATAATATGTTGGAATGGCTTTCCCGCTTTGTAAAGAAATAAGATCGGACAGCAATAATTGTATTCTCAACTGATCATCCTTGAAAAGGAAGAATATTTATATTTAATAATTTACGAGTGAGAGGCCTAGCTACTATCTTTTTGAAGTCTCGCTAAGATGATCAGTGATCTTTAGCTAGGGTTCTTATTGACTCACTATATATATATATATATATATATATATATATTTCGGACATTACCGTAAATCAACTCAATTACCAAACCATAATGCATGCATGGCGTTAACTAGGGAGCCTCAGTTTGTAATTTCAACCATTCAAGAACATTTGTGTCATTTTATTTAGATTAGTTATTTAAATAGTCCATATTTTAAATGTTATTTAAATAGTGTGAAATAGTTCATTTGACCGTTTAAGAAAAAAAATTAAATTGATCGGCTCCCTCTTTAATTGGCTGCATTTGAGTATATATACTATAGTATTAATCTTTGGGTTCTCTTTAATCGAAAAATTTCTCTCTCTCTCTATCTAATCTTCAAAATACGATAACTTTTTTATTTCAAATCCAATTAAGATGATTCTTTTTTCTATGTGCATTTAGAGCTAAAAGATAAACAAAACCATCTATATCCTATTAAAATTTTTATGGACATTGAGGTTTTATAAGATTTGTTAGAACTGTTTTAAATATATATCCAAGCATACGTTCAACAAATACTCTATTTGAATGTTTTTGTATTCAGATTGTGAACTCCAAATACCATTTCAGATGACAATTCAAATATCTCTATTCAAATATGTTTTCAACGATCCAAAATATTGTCATTCGAATGGTTGAATCAAATAGAGCCTTAATTTTTTTTTTTGGTAAAATTCCAAAAAGATCCCAATTTAATTAAAATTTTTGTTGCTTCAAAGTTTGCACTGCATTCATTTTTTCTCTTTCTAAACATCAATTAAAAAAAATCACATTTTGAAATGAAATCGTTTTGAAACTATGTGTCAAAATAAGAACCAAGTAACCAATGTCTTAGGTAATTATTTTTAAACTGAACTCCATACTCTGTGTAGTACCATTTATATGTGTATGATTCATGATCAAAAAAGAATAGGGAGAAGGAGGAAAATAGACGAAAAATCTCTAAAAATAAAAAAAAAAAACAGCAAATTTTTTTTTTTTGGGTGAGTAATAGCATATATAGTTAATTTACAAAGTAAATTCACAATTAAAATTATCTTCAAATATTATTTTGAATAAAATATTTGTGGTATATTTCATATTTCTGATAAATAATTAATTTATAAGGCATATATATTTACGATAAAATAACCTTAAAAAATTTTCGTAAATAAAAAATTTATCATAAATATGTTACTTATCTCAAAATATTTGTAAAATATGCTATTTACCTTAAACATTTATAAAATACATTATTTACCTTAAACATTTTTTAAAATTAGTCTATTTACTGTAATATTCCAAAAGGAAATTAAGTGGATGTGCTGAAAACAATAATTGCAGATGCGAAATATTTTTTTTTCACTTTTTTCAACTTATTATTCAAACTTGTACAACGAAGTTTTGTGGGACATGATTCCCAATCAAGCAATGGAGAAACGTTAATAATATCAGGCTAGGTGGCCATAGCCTTTCCATAATGATTAAGGTTCTGCAACAACCTAACATACTGTGAGATAATTGCAATGTGATCAAATAAGTCTACCAAGAATAAGTCAATAAGTGCTCTGTAAGAGATGAATGTAATATTAGATCTTCTTGGGCGTATAATATAGATGAAAACTCTTCTGAAAGTTGAAATTTTGAAGCAGAATAAATTTATAATTAACAATCATATACTTTTGTTAAAATAATTGAAAATTATTAATTCGAATTGTTGTAAAAAATTGACACAGAGATTGTAGGCATAGCTTAGCGGTAAAATCATACCTGACTCCACCTAAAGGTGTACAGAATTTAAATCCCCTACTCCAAGTTAAAAATATAAATAAATAAATAAATAAAATTGACAGATATTTTTCTTGATATGTTGAAAAGAAAATTTGAAAATTATTACTTTGGATTGTTGGGACGATTTGACAGACATATGTCTCGATATGGTGAAAGGAAAAATTAAACAAAGAGCATGAAACGAAAAAAAAAAAAAAAATCTTCTCAGAAAGTTACTTTTAAATAATTTTATTGCATTGTTAAAAAAAAGTGGAATATCCCACTGATAATTTGTTTTATTAGTGCCCATTAATCAGTTTGTTCTTACCCTTATTGTCCAACTTATACATATCTTGCAACTTGTACGGCTCAGATATTAAGCACTATATAAAGCCAATTTAGAATCCATTCCAATTCACTGCAGTTGGAAATCAAAAAAGAAGAAAAGCATTACAAGGTAGCTTTAATTCCTCATGAGTTTTCTCCATATATGTAGCTTGCTAGATTGTTTTTCATAAATTTTTCTTGCTAATTAATTTACTAATTACTCTAAATGCAATATATTTCTCTTATATATTTATGTATTTATTTTTTCAGAATTTGATCATCCATCTTTAGTACTTTGAAGCAATCATCATGAGGACCGTGCTTGTAATTTCTGTTGCCCTTGTCTTGGTTGTGGCATGCCTTCAAGCCGCCGATGCGAAGCCAAAGTACACCATACCGGAGAGTCCCCCGGATGGACGGAAACTATCCGGTACCGCGGCTGTCATCCGTGGTGTCGGCCGCCGTCTGCTTGAAGCTAATACTGTTGTCAGTTCACCTAACACAGATGAAAAAGATGATCATAATCGCCGCACCTTTTTTACGCCAAATAGTAGACCACTGGATTATAACTCGCCACCCGCCTGATGAAGTAAACTTTCACATGTGATCATGAAGCTTATCTAATTGTGTGTGTGTTTGTGTGTATAGGTTGTGCAATTATATGTGTGCCTTAAATATAAGAAAAAGTGAAAAGCCAACATGTTGGCTAACTAGGCTAGTTACGTCCAACCTGTTCTGGTTTGAAATCACCATGATCACTAGCTTCTTATATATGTTGTGGCGTACATATATCTGGCTTATACATATATAGGTCTGTTATATGTGCATATATATGCTCGCCAGTGTACCTTTTGTAATTACGTTGAGATAAATAAAACGCGACGCATGTATACTCATATTACATATGCAAGGGCACGTGTGGTTATCTGGTAAGTTCATATATTTCAAACGAAAATAAAAAATAAAAACTAAAAAATGAAAAAAAAGGGCTAAAATGATGTTTAGGTTAGCCTAGCGCCTCATAAGATATGGTTAACAGATCAACCCATTTAGTCAAGCCTATATTTACAGCTCTATTCGTATATTAAATTACTCTCCCAATCTAATTTATTAATAAAAAAATAAAAAAATAAAGAAGTTTATAATTTAGCCACAACAGTTAACAAAATAGGAAAATAAGAACCAGAATCACCCCTATAGAAAAAATCAACCAAAACAATTGTAATATAAAAGTGGTTTTGGAGCCTCTTGATTATATATAGTGACTTTCAAAAATGTTAATTTATATTTTCTAAGAGGCCACTCCCTCTTAGTGATTCGGGATACTGAAGAGTTTTTCAATTCCAATACTAGTTATCCTCTCACATCATTTATATAGAAAATAATATTCAGAGGGAAGACTTGATATGAAATAGCTTTCTCAAAAAGAGAAAACTTAATTAATTTGGACATATAATTATAATTCCACTATGCCGATTGTAATCCAGCTGACTTGTTGAAGTTGTGATAAATCTCCATTATACGGCTCTACTACTCCGGTATTTTTACAAATTGAATGTCCGGCTGTTCCGCTATTCACTAAAAGCAATAATGACTCATATTCTAGTAACATTACGCATAACAATGGCAAATATGGGATCGTCGGTAACTAGTTCTAAACCCTCACATGATGTTGCCGATCTATTTCTGAAAATTTTACGACATTTCATCATGTACAAATTTAGTTTTTTGTTTTCCTCTATATCTATTTTTTTTCTTTCTGATTGTGGTGTGTTGAAAAATGATGTTAACAACGAACTAAATATCAATGTTTGCCCACCATGAGCTTCGCATATTACTCAAGTTAATTGGCATTTTCCTCTTCTATATACGGTGGATTAAAGTTAACACACTTAAACTGATTGAGTGCGTTATTTTAACTTCTTTGGATAGATCTAGAGATCATGAGGAGATTTTCAAGATGTGTGTCGAGGTCTGTAAGATTTTCCAGTTGTTCATTTATGCGACGGAGCTTTTGGCGGCTTTAAACGCTATTTCTATTGCTCATATACTAGTAAAGGTTTTGTTGAATCTTCCGATGGAGTTCTGTGGTTCTTTATTGGTGGTTGACGCTCTTCTTAACAAAAGAAAGAATCCACGGAGGGTCATGGTGTTGGCTATAATTACAGAGTCAAACAAAAATTTCAGTAAGGACATGCACTATTTTTTTGAAATAAATAATCATCTATCAGGGGTAAAATTATAGTTATGGCTGTATGGATAATTTTTAACTTTTAGTGGGCAAAATAAATAATCATAAAATTAAAAGGAAAAAATTTCAATGGGGGATGACAATTTGGCAACATCATGCTGAGAATTGAGATGTTGGAGTAGTTTGGTTTTGGTGTTCCTTTAGCGAGTTGGAGGATATATATATATATATATATATATATATTCTTCAGCTTGCATATATTAAAAAATATATATATGTATATTTTCTTATATGTAAGAATATTTTCCCACATGCAGGGTTTCTTCTTTGTAAGATTTTCACGAAAATAGAGCTTGTGGTCTTTTTGGCCATCCCTAACCTAATACATTTTCTTACGGTTGTTCCTATTTTTATTTTTATTTTTTACTTGTGATATAAGCCTTTGGTTCTGTATTTTTTTCTTTTATATGTTTTTAGACTTTAAATTTTTTTGCTTTTCGAGAGCTTGATATTTAGGATACATAGTAATATAAGTACCAATCTAGTTAGAATTAAAGTGCCAAACTTTTTTATGTTAGTTGTTTTTTCTATTAATTTATTAAAAAATATCTTAATTAATTAATTAAATGTATTTTTTACTCTAATGCTAGTTGCTCTTTCTCATCATTCACTTAAAACAGTTAATCATTTTGACTTTTATATCAGGTAATAGATTATCATTACAACATTCACCGATTTAATCATCATGAAAGAAGACTTGAAATACATATGTTCCTTTATTGGAGTAGTTTAAAAAGATTAAGCCTCCGTTTGGTGTTACGGTTAGAGTTAAAATTTTTAAGTTGGAGTTGATTAATTTTTTAAAAACTAGTTATAATTTTTATTGACTTTTCAGAAAAAAAAAAAAAAAAAAAAAACTTAGATAAAAAATTTAAGAATGAGTTGGTTTACCAAACATAGCCAAAAAAAAAAAAACACGGGATAGATCAAACTTCTGTAGCAGAGAAGTGAAGGTAAATATTGAAATAGATTAAACAACTAATCTTACAAATATCTGATTCTAAAAATAACGTTAAGATTTAATGATAGAAAGGCATTCAATACATTAATTTTTTAAGGAACATAAGCTTATATAAACAGTACGTTTTTATTGAGAAATATTGTAATAATCAACTGTATAGTAATTATTCATTCAGAAAAAGTACTGGTAGTTTTTTTTTTTTTTTTTTTTAAACTTAGTACTGGTAGTTTTTATACTAGCAAGATCTGTATTCTAAATTAATATAGCTTATATATAAACTTTAGAAGAAGAAATAATTTTGTGATATTAGCATGATCTTAACTTTATATATTTCACTATATGTGTATATATATATATATATATATTTGCATACACATTGTACTATATATGGCACTGCTATTTCTGGTTTTAACCGTTAATTAACTTAATTACCAACCATAATACATGCATGCATGACGTTAATTAGGGAACTTTAAGTACCCCATGTCCTAGCTAATTATATATTTTTACATAAAATTATATTTATGTGTAGCTTTAATAGTTCATGACCAAAAGAGCAAATTAAGAAAATGTGCTGAAAATAATAATTGCAGTTAAGAAATATTTTTCACTTTTCCCACTAAATACCATTCAAACTTGTACAATATTGGTGGAAAAATGTTAATTATCAGGCTTAACAATCATTACATTTTGGGTGGTGACCACAACTTCTCCATAATTAAATGTGCCAAAAATAACTTAGTAATCACACAGTAATTGTCGGGAGATGAATGTAATACTAGACCTTCTTAGTCGGATACCATAAATAAAGATTCTTCTGAAAATTGAAATTTTGAAGCGGATGATAAACTCACAAATCACCAATCATATATTTGCCAAAAAAAAAAAAAAAAAAGGGAAACTGCGTTGTTTTGGATTTTTGAGAAAAATAGATCTGTACGTACATTTTAAAAATCGAATAGAAAGCCTGAAAAGAAAAAAAAAATATATAATCTTCTTATAAGTTTAGGAGTACTTGGGGTGAAAACGGTTTCTAATTGATAAAATTGTAATGTTTTCTTTTTCGTTGATTAAGTTATGCTTTTGAATCTTATATGCTTTAATGTATTTTTTGAAAAAACAAAATTTTTCTTATTCAAAAATAAATTACTGTAATATATTCCCACTGCTAATTTATTTTATAATTAGTGCCCATTATTCAGTTCTTTCTTATCCTTTTAACCAACTTGTAATATATATATATATATATATTTCAATAGTTCCAATATTAAGCACTATATAAAGACAACTTTAGAATCCATTCCAATTCACTGCAATTGAAAATAAATAAAAAAAGAAAAAAAAGCACTTACACGGTAGCTTTAATTCCTCAGTTTTCTATCTATAGCTTGCTATATATATATATATATATATATATATATATATATATATTTTTTTTTTTTTTCAAATTTCCTTGCTAATATATATTATAACTTTTGATTACTCATTAATTAGTAGGCTAATTCTCTTATTTTATTTTATTTTATTTTAAGATTTCAGAGTTTGATCAGCCATCTTCAGTACTCCGAATGCATCATGATGATGAGGACCTTACTTGTAATTTCTGTTGCACTTCTCTTCGCCGTGGCCTGCCTGAAAGCCGCCGATGCGAAGCCGACGGTCACCCAACCGGTGGAACCGGAGGGGCTGAAACCATCTGAGCGTGCCGCGACCATCATCGGTCGTGGTGGCGGCCGCCGCCGCCGTCTGCTTGAAGCTAAAGTTGTTGTCAGTTCACCAAAGGAAGATGAAACAGATGACAGTCACCACATACATACTAGTTCAGCTAATAAACCAATACCTGATAGTATACAACCGGAGAAAGTGCCACCGCGTCGCGCCTGAAGTACTTTCTGATGTGATCATGAAGCTTATCTTGTGTGAGATTATATATGTACGAATATAGGTATATATGTTTTAATACGTGTGGCTTAGTTATAATAAAGTGAAATGCCAACATGTTAGGCTAACTAAGCTAGCTACCAACATGCTCTGGTTTGATCACCATGATCACTTTGATTCTCATAATATGGTTGCTGTTAGTATCTGGTAGTATAACATATATATTGGCGGGTATATATACACGTACAATATCTGGCCTATACATATAGCTAGGTCTGTTATAAATGTAGATATGCTCGCCGGTGTGTCTTTTTATAATTAAGTTGATATAAATAAAACGCCATATGCATATATACTCATACTATATATGCAAGGGCATGTGTGGGTTTTGTGCGTTCTTATGAAGAACTATCTGGTACCAGGTCATTCCATATATTTCATATAAAAAATTAATAAAAATTTATATACATAGGTTATACGGGTCGGTCTGGTTCACGGGCCTAGAAATCTAGCCTTAATCCGACCGATATGTGTAGGATTTGCCCAGCTTGTATCCTTATGTGGGCTGCCGCTAATGCAGAATCTAAGCTTGCGTTTGGAACAAAGGTTTGAAATGAAATTTTTAGATTGGAGTTCATTGATTTTTTAAAAACTAGTTATAATTCTTGTTGACTTTTTAAAGAGTGAGAAAAAAAAAAAAAGATGAAAAAAAATTAAGTTCAAACCTAAGTTCCAAACAAGTCTTAAGATGTGGGTAGTTGACCCATGTGTTTAAGTCCGTATTATACCACTCTACACATCTATCAAACCTCCAATAAATTCAACAATAAAAAATACAAAAACGAAAGAAGTTCATCATCCAATCACAATGGTTAACAAAACAGGAAAATAAGAAACACAACAGAAATCAACCCTATAGAAAAAGGCAAACAAAAACAATCAGAATATAAAATTGGTCTTGGAGCCTCTTGATTTATAGATTGTGACTTATT
This sequence comes from Ficus carica, assembly GCA_009761775.1. Taxonomy (NCBI): domain Eukaryota; kingdom Viridiplantae; phylum Streptophyta; class Magnoliopsida; order Rosales; family Moraceae; genus Ficus; species Ficus carica. The sequence goes on from CM019746.1 coordinate 16,021,195, forward strand.
TTAAAAAAATATATGTTGCTAAGAGACCACTCCCTCTTTGACATCCTAAGTTAGTTAATCGGGGTGTTTGGAGTTTTTTTTTTTTTTTTTTTTAAATTCCAATACTAGTTATCCATTCTCACCATTTACATATATATAAATATATAATTTAGTAACAATATGTATCGAGGGAACTTGATATGGGATAGCTTTCTCAATAAGTGACAACTTAATTTTGATATAGTCCAGCCACTATACCGATTGTGATCCAGCTGACTTCTCAGAGTTGAGATCAATCTCCATTAGATGGTTCAATTACTTTAGTTCCTCTACAAATTGAATATACGGCTATTCCATTATTAATTAATGGTAATGACTCAGATTATGACTCAGATTCTGATAATTTTGAACATAACAATGATATGGGATCATTAGTAACTAGGTCTAAACCCTCACATGACGTTGTCGATCATCCATCAGATAATAATGAAGGCGTTCCTATTCCAGTTCGAGTCTCATGGTATATGTACAATTTCTATTGAGCTTTTGGCCTCAAATTTCGCTATCCAATACTTATAATTAAGTAGATGGACATCGTTGCTAGGAAGACCTGGGCTGGTCAAATGTAGGATAATGATCTAGTGACAAACTAAAAAATGGGGAAAAAGAATTTAAGATATAGTGACAACATGACATGGTCTTATAACACTGGGCGTCAAAGATACAAATCAATATATATATATATGCGGATTTGGTCTTTTCAGTTTCACTAAGCGCTATTTGTGAAGGAATTACCTTTCATCATGTGCAAATTAGTTAGTTAGTCTTTTCATTTCTTTCTCTTTGTTTTTCCCTGATTTTACAAGTAGCCGCGAAATACGGATTGTGTTGATAGTGGCCGTGTCGTGATAGAATGATGTTAACGAACTTAAGATCAAAAAAAAAAAATATATATATATATATATATATCATTGATTGTTCATCGAGTGCTTTGCGCACATATATATATATTACTCAAAATTAATTGGCATATTTTTCTTTTAACTTGACACTGATTGAGCATGTTGCTGTGAGTTCTCTTGGTACAGCTAGTTGTGGGGAAATTTTCAGGACGTGTCGAGGTTTCTGTGAGGGCTGTTTTGTCTTTCCAATTGCTATTCTCATAGCTTACCAGGTAGAGCTTTTGTCAATGGTACAGACGCTATTGGTCGAATCTTTGGATAGAATGTGATTCTCTATTGGTGGTCGACGCTCTTCTTAACAAAAGGATCCATTGGAAGGATAAAAGCAAATGACCGTTTGTGATCTCGAACTTCAGAGTAGATCTTCTAACAACTTCAGAGAAGGAAATATTGGGACAGACAGAATTCGCTTCATCATGCTAATTAAGATTTTTATTTAAATATAATTTCTTATATATTTAAGAATTTTATTCCCCTTGAGGTGCTTTTCTTTGTAAGATTTTAACGAGAATAGAACTTGTGGTCTTTTGGCCATCGATCCGTGATTAACCTTATACACTTTCTTAGGGGTTGTTCTTTTATGTTTTTTATTTTATTTTTTCCCTGACGTATCGTGTAAGCCTTTGGATCTCTCATGTTTCTTTTATTTTTAGACTTTGAATATATTTTTTTTTCCCCTTTTGAAGAGCTTTGATACATTGGATAGGTAGTATAATAGGTACCGATACCTAGTTATAATAATGTATAATTTTTTTTTAATCACTTTTTCATATTAGTTGTTCTCTCCTCTTCTTCTATTATACACAAAATCTCCTAGTTAAGTAATTAGTTAAATTTTCACCGGGATTGTAGTTGCTTATTCTCATCACCCACTTAAAAAATTAATAAATTCGATTTATATATCACGTGAAAGGGTTATGATTAATTTTTAACATTCACCGATTTAATCGTGATCAGTAGACTTGAAATATAATTCCTTTATTGGAGTAGTATATAAATTCAGATTACAAAAGTAAAAGTGTTACTGCTAATATTGATAATAACTATTTATACTGCTTGGCGACGTAAAATGTTTTCCTGTCTGATGAGAAGTGGAGGCAAATATTAATACTCTTTGACTAAACAATTATTAAAACGTGATTCTAATCATACTATTACTTAAAAAAAAAAAAAACGGTGATGATATTTCAGTAGATGCATTAGGATATCTCAATAAAATCGACACCTCTTTATAACAATTACGGTTTTATGATAAGAAGACATTCAACATTACTCTTTTTTTAAGATGATAATAATAATATTACTCTATAGTCCTAGAGAGGAACACAAAGGAACATAATTACCGTATTATATGTATATTTTTTTAATAAATGATAGTGATAAGAATCAATAGGTGAACCAAGATATTCAGATTACGTGGACACCCTTCTAGCTTCCTCTTCATTTTCTCATCCCATTGAATTTTATTAAAATAAAAGAAAAATGACACCATGGTAAAGCAAAGTGTCAATTGCGCATATAGGTGCCTGAAAAGAAGCTATTGCACGCAGGCAACAAACATAAGAAAATAAATCAAAACATAATAGACAACCGGAGCATCAATCTACAACCGGTTTGAGGTGTAAACTCATTAAAAATCTTTTAACCAAAGCTCATTGGAAAAAAGACTAAAAGAAAAAGAAAGAAAAAAAAAAAAAAGAGTGCATATTTATCTTAAAGGTGGAAAGCAGGAATCCGGGAAACTTGCAATGTCACTAGCAAGTGGAAAAGTATAGATGCTGAAAGCACTATTGTTTTGGTCAAGTGAATTGCATATGAGGCCAAACTATCTACCATAAAACTACCTTCACGGAATATGTGCGACGTCGTGTATGTCACGCCCCGACTTACACCATCTACGTAGGGGAACGACTACGTAGACGTGGGCCGGGTCGTCACCTTACTTATATACTTAAATTAAATTTGCGGAAAATTTGGGAAATATATATATATTTTTTTTTTGAACTTTATTTTAAAACTTTCAACTGACTGGTAGGTACTTCCTCGAGTACCGAACTTTCAAACCTTCCTTGAAGGCCATCTAAATCATGTTGTAGACCAAACCCGAACTAATGTGGGTTGGTACCACAAGAGGCAACTTGCTTGCCTTATATAAACTTTGTCATCCATACTTAAAACGTCATGAAAATACGAAAACCTTTTTTCATTACAACATATTTTATAGAGTATATATATATATATTTTTTTCAAAAGCTGTGGCAGTGTCCATCCCACATTTCACAGTCCGCAGCACCAGCCTTCCACAGTATTGCATCAGAGATTGCTGGCAGGATACTTACCTACAGCATAGACGTAAGACGTGAGCTTTCACTCAGCAAGTACAACTATCACATCCGCGACACAAAACATATCATTGTGCATGAACCAATTATAATCTCTTATGAATCAATTATGGATTTATAACATAATTTAGTTCTATTCCTTTACATATCATGTGTGCTCGTACCGTGGTACATAGCCAAGGAATGGTTGAAGGTGGCAGTCCGTTTTAACTCAAACCATGAAACACAAAGTTTAACATGGAGTAGTTTAGGTAGCCTTCCAATCCAACTCAAACCATGAACCATACCATTTAAACCCGCCTTTGTGGCAAGTCGGCACGACACAACATCCTACTTGTCTTGTTCTTACCAAGTGATTTAATATTAGTGAACATGCTTCATGATGTCACAATATTATAACATAATCAACATTAGTCAAAACATGGCCTTTTTGAACACATGGCATTTTTGTAAACATGGCATTTTTGAAAACATGGCATTGCATGTCATAACATAACTTAGCATATCATAGCCATAGCATAGCATAACACATTATCACATATCAGCACATTACATCAGGCAACAAAGGGCCTATGCTGTAGGCGGAGTTGTACTTACCTCTCTCGTTATGTCCTACGTAGTGCTGCTTCTCCTCTGGTTACAGCTGCAGGTTTCCTCCTGCTAGTTGAAGGACATAGGTAAGGGTCTAATTAGTATTGTGGAATGTTGGGGATTTAACCAACATGTCTACATATTCCTAGTTGTATGTTCCCGATACTAGATGTCTTACTGGTTTACAAATAGTAACCCTATACCTTAGCCCAGTTTATTAATCTTGGTGTCCTTTAGGGTTATCTTGACTAACCCTTAAGGTTATACTAAAATCCACTTGTTAGTCAACCAAAGTCAACTATGATCAACAATGGTCAACTTCGGTCAACTATGGTCAACCGTTGTTGGGTCAACCTTGGGCTTTGGGCTTAACCCAGTAACTCGGGTATAACTCCCGGTTACCTTTCGTAAACTAATCGCTTGCTATACTCCAACTTGAAAAATTCATTTTCCCTTACTTGGAAAATTTAGGGAAATTAATCCCAAAACTTCATAAAAATCCTTTACTTAAATCGTAAAAATCCAAACTCTTGGATTAGTGCTTTATAAAATCATTTGAGGTTGAAAACTGCCCTTGGAACAGTTTTCCATAATCGAAACAATAGTTTGTAGTAGAAAAATAGTTTTCTAAAGACATTGGAAAGGCTAGTGGTGCAGGAATTTTCGGATTCCCTGCGCACCCTTCGAAAAACGATCCCAGTTTAAAAATCGGTTCATAATCTGAAAAAGTTTTCTTCACGGAAGTTGTAGCTCTCGCAAAATACTAAAACTTTCGTGTTTAACAAAAATTCCAATTCAGCCTATATTCGTCCCAGTTTTTGTTTGAAACTGGCTGATCCCGAAAAACTGAGTGAAAACTGGGTCTGGGGATCAGCCACGGGTTTTGGGGTAAACGGAGGCCATTGGAGCCTTATTTTTGAAAACGGTTCACGTATCCCTCTAGGAAAAACCCTTCTGAACAAATTTTATGTTTTAAGTTTCTCCAAATTCGGCCTCTAAGGGCCTCAAATGTCCCTTTTCCCGAAACTGGTCAGTTTTACCCGAAAATGACAGTTTTCGGTTTTAAGTTCATTTTACGTAAATTTTACGTGCACACTACCTCGAACGGCTTCGGCCGTGAGCCTACGACAACCTGCAGTGCTTCTAACGTAAAATATGCAGTCATACATCACTTAAACATCTTCATGCAAAGCAAAACCCTTGGGTGTTCTTGCACCAAACCAGGGTTTGCAAAACGTTTGATTTGCAACACCATACATCAATCAAACACAACCCTAAAATCCTAATTAGGGCAGAAATTAAATGAGCTTATGCTCATACAAATCAAGCTTGAAATACATTTAAATTTCCCAAATGAAATTTAAATAAAACACTTAGGGTTAGAGGATTTATACCTTCCCTTTTGGCTGCCAACAAGTCCGGATTTCCCCTCCAATTGGGGTTCCAAATTTTCGGCCTCTCCCACATGAAAATACACAAAATTTAAATCAAAACCTAATTAAAGAACTAGAGGGGTTTAGGAGGATTGGATTACCTTTACTTCTTGAGATTAGATCTAACTTTGGATCTAAACTTTTCTTCTAACTCCTTGCTCAAGAAATCCGGTTTCCCCTCTATGGAATTTCTCTCCAAATTTTCGGCCTCCACACCTTCCTTTCTCTTCCTTTCTTTCTAGCTTTTTCTTCTAATTTTTTTCTAGCTTTTTGCTCAAGAAAAACCGACCAACACATGGTCTTTCTTCTCCCTTGAAGTTCGGCTTCTAGTGGAAGGAAAAAGGAGAATGAAAAGCTAAAGTTTTTCCTAATTACATCTAAGGGTTTACTTGCTCAACAAGCCCCCCCCTTAGGTGATGTTGTGTGGCCTTATTGGCTAGCCATTCCCTTGGAGAACAAGGGAAGACTTCTTTCCATAAAATCCAATGAGGATTTGATGAGGTGTCCCCCCCCTAGATGATGTGGTCGGCCATGAAGACTAAAGATGCAAGTGCTTGCTCAACAAGCCAAGCTTGCATCACCTAGCCTATGTCACCTTGGTGACATCATTTGTTGACATCATCAAGCAAAAATTTGCTTGCTTTCCAAGCCATACACAACCGGCCTTTGCATGTGTGGGAGCCAAAAATTGGCTTGCTCAACAAGCCTTTCTAGAACATACACTTGTCACCATGCTATCAAGCCATGTGTGAACCAAAATTGGCTTGCTCACCAAGCTTCTTGATTGCTTATCTCTCCTTGCTTGTGTCACCTTGCTTACCTAAGCATATTTCCTTGTTTTCCAAGGATGAAAAACCGACCATAGCATGTGGGAAGCAAGGAAAAATCTTCTCAAACTTATCTCTAGCTTAATTGCTTGTTCCAATGCAACCAAGCTAACTAAATTTGTAATCAACCATTGGCTTAGTTCAATCCTAGTTGGAAACTTGGTTAGGAATATCCATAAATTCCATAATTCAAAAATTACAAAATTGCACTTTAATCCTTAATGACAAAATATTTACACTTTAGTCCCTGTGAGGTGGACAGTGTTGGTGGAGCCACTTGGCTTCAATTCCATACCTAATGGTCCACTAAATTCCCAAAAATCCTTAAATATTGGGTTGCAGTCCATTTCTCTACTAACTCAATCAGTACTAATACTGTTTTTCACTTAAAACAGTACTGTTTCACTAAATTGCAGTCCGGAGTTCATCTTCGTAAAATTGGACTGTGTATGGATTTTTCTTCTTAGAACTTGAAACTGCTAAATCCCCATTGCTCCAAATATTATTCACAATTATTCTAGAGCGATCTCATACCTTGACTTTTGGTCAACTTTGACTATCTTGGTCAAACTTTGACCATCATGAAATCATGAAATTTCAACACGTCATTTTCCTTAAAATGCCTTATACTGGCCTAAGTAATCCATCGTTGAGTCTCGTAGCTAATTAACCGAGAACTCAAACTTATACCGATATTCTATTCCAAACATGATCTAGACTTAGGTTTTCCTTGTTCAAAGGAAATCTAGAGTCATAAAAATTCGGGTTATTACAGTGTAGTTGCTTGTACTAGGAAAATTAAGGGCATTTAGGGACCGGAGTACTTTCCTTAGCAAGAGGTCAACTACATAGGTGGACATAAATGACCGTATCATAGGATAAATTATTGAGTTGGTTCTTTTAAGTTTATGTAACTTTGATTTACGATATTTGATTCCTAAATTACTAGTTAGTATCACTTTTTGATAAAATTACTAAAGTATTATGTTTAAAAATTAACGGAAATGACTATTGTAGTAATATTTTAATAGTTTAAGGACATTTCAATTATATATATATAAAAATAAAAAAAAAGATTATGGATCAAAATTACACAAACTTAAAAATTTAGGTAGTAAATGAGTAATTTACCTTGTATTACATAAATATCTGTGTTTTTATTTGTTATAATTATATTATTCATAAGCTGTATAGTAATAATTATATGTCCATTCATAAACAAGTACTGGTAGCTAGTTTTCATTCTAGCACGATCTGAACTGATCAATTATAGCTTCTAATTACATATATATATATATATATATCTAGATCCACTAGTAGAAAAAATAATTTTGAGATATTGATTGTTATAACCTTAACTGTTTCACCGAATGCATATTGTATCACAACTGGTATATATTTCCGACATTACCGTTAATAAACTAATTACCAACAACATGCATAATGAATATGCATGACTTTAATTAGGGACCTTTGAGTATCGTAATGTCCAAGGTGCGTAACTATTTATAAAGTACTGAAGTACTTATATAAATTCTGTGCCGTTGTAATATTTTCTTGGTCAGCACCATTTATATATGTAAGATTAATATCTCATGAACAAAAGAGCAAATTACGAAAATGTGCTAAAAATAATAATTGCAGATACGATAAATATATATATATATATATATTTCACTTTTTCCCACTTACCATTCAAACTTGTACAATGGAGTTGTCGTGGGATAATGTGATTCATAATTAAACAATGAAAAATGCGTTAATTAACAGGCTTAATCATAATTACATTTTGGGTGGCCACAGTCTCTCCATAATTAAGGTATTGCAACAACCTAATATATTATATGATGAAATTTACTTTGTCAACATACCAAGTATAAGTTTGTAATTGCTAGTAAGTAATTGCAATGTAAGAGATGAATGTAACCAGCTAGACCTTCTTGGATAGTCGATATAATAGATGAAAACTCTTCTCAAAAATCAAAACTTTGAAGCGAATTATGAACTCATCTTAATCAATAAATGTTGCTTTCGAGTTTTTGAGAAAAATTGAAGGATCTAAATATTTTGAGAACAAACTTAAACAAAAAGTAAATTTTGGTACGCTCTTAATAATCCTTTTGACACCTCGTTTTTCACCTATTATCCAAATTTTTTTTTTCACCCTTTGGGTTCTCTAAAAAACATTTTAAATTTATTATTTTAATTGTGAGTTTGAATTTATGATCCAAATAACGTGAACTGAACTGTCTCGTGGATGGGTATTAAATTAGGAAAATCTTAATGATTTCTTTTTGGTTATTACTTATTTGTTTTTCTTTTTTTTGCTCTTGGATCTTTTACTTTAAGATAGTAAGGTTATTTTTTAATTTTTAATTTTTGTTCTTTTTTAATTAAAAAATTTATTTTTAAATAAAATTTTGTTATTAAAAATATCACGGTGGTATATCCCCACTGTTAATGTGTTTTATAAGTGTACATTAATCAGTTATTTCAAAATTTATTAAAAATGTCACTGTGGTATATCCCCACTGTTAATATGTTTTATAAGTGGACATTAATCAATAATTTCTTACCCTATTGCCCAAACTTATATATATATCGAAACATGAAGGCTTTGTAGAGTATTAGAAAATTATGACACTCTTTTTATTGAATATGAACATGATGAATACATAAATACAAACATCCAATATACAAGAGTTCAAATTTGAATAAGTTTCCTATTAAACTTAAGTAAGTTTTCTAATCTTCTAAGAAAAAGGATTAATGAAAATACAAACTATTCACAAAAAGAAACTAACTTAAAATTAATTTAAAGATCATTTTTGCAACAGTTTTGTTATTAAGCACTATAAAAAGCCAACTTTAGAATCCATTCCAACTCGCTCCAATTGAAAATCAAAAAAGAAAAAAGCAATTATGCGGTAGCTTCAATTCCTTTCTTTTTCTCTTTTTCTCTTTTCATAGAATTTTTCCTCGCTAGTTACTAATTACTACTAGTAAAATATTTGTCTTAATTTTTTTTTTTTTTTTTTGAAGTTTCAGAGTTTGATCAGCCATCTTAAGTACTTTGAAGCATCATCATGAGGACCTTACTTGTAATTTCCGTTGCACTTTTTTTGGTCGTGGCATGCCTGAAAACCGTGGATGCGAAGCCGAAGTACACGGTGCCCAACTCGGTGGATCTGGAGGGGCGGAAACCGTCTGGTGCCGCGGTCATCATCCCTGGCGGCCGTCGTCTGCTCGAAAAAACTGTTGTCGTCAGTTCACCAAAGACAGATGAATCGGGTGATGGCAATAACTCGCACAAATTTTGTACGCTAGATAGTCAACCACTGAAAAATGGCCACCTTCCGAAGCCCGCCTGCTGAACAACTTTCTCACGTGATCATGAAGCTTATCTTGTGTGTATGTGAAATCACTTTTCTCCATGTGTATACATATACATACATATATATATATGTATATGTATGTATGTATGTATGTGTATATGTTATGCAATAATATATGTGTGGCTTTATTATATATAATAAGTGAAAAGCCAATTCATGTTAGGCTAACTAATAAGCTAGCTACCACATGATCTGGTTTGATCACCGTGATCATCACTAGCTTCTTATAATATGTTTGCTGATAGTATCTGGTTGTATAACATATATAGGCGGGTAAATATATAAGCGTATACATATAGCTAGGTCTGTTATTTATGTACATATGCTCGCCGGCGTGTCTAATTTTATAATTACGTTGATATAAATAAAACGCCATATGCATATATGCTCATAGTATATATGCAAAGGCATGGTTGGATTTGTGTTTTTATTCTTTAAGAAGGTCAGTCCATGTAATTCGTATGAAAAATTACCTCCAAAGAATATCATATGAAAAAAATTTTAAAAATAAAAAGGCTATACGTGTTGGTCAATGGTCCGACCTGGATGTTTAGGTTAGCCCGGCCTGGAAGATACCGAATCTAAAATACGGGTAACGGATTGACCCATTTGATCAAGCTTTTATTTGTATATCTACTCATCTATCAAATCTCCAATCTAATTTATTAAAAAAGAGATTAAAAAAAATGTAGAAGTTAATAAGTCAACCACAACGACACAAGAAAATAAGAAAGATAACCCAAGAATCAACCCTATAGGAAAAGGCCAAAAAAAAAAAAAAAACAACAATCGAAGTATAAATGTGGTCTTAGAACCTCTTGATTTATTATTACCTTTTCTTTTTTTTAATTTATGTTTTCTAAGAGGTCACTCTTTATTGGACGTCCTTACCTGGTGAGTCGAGATGTTTAGAGTGTTTCAATTCCAATATTAATTATTCACTCTCATCATTTATATATATTTTTTAAATAAACACTATTTAGAGGGAAATACTTCATATGGGATAGCTTCTCAATATAATGCCAACTTAATTTGGGATAAGTCCCACTATATTTTTTATGATCCGGCAGACTTCTAAAGTTATCAATCTCCATTAGATGGTTCTGTTACTATGGTATCTTAACAAATTTAATATAGATAATGACAATTCCACATGTCAACTAATAGCAATAACTCCGATTCGGTAATTTTACGCATAACAATGATATGGGGATATCTTCAGTGACTGGTTCTAAACTCTCACATGATGTTGACGATCTTCCCTCTAATAATAATGAAGATATTCCTATTCCATTTCCGGTCAACCATGGTATGCGCACAAATATTTCTGTTGAGCTTCCTTTTGAGCCTCAGATTTCTGTATCCAAACCTTGCAAGTAGATGAGCATGGTCGCTAGGAAGACTTGGGCTGATCTAGTACAGGATGATGAAGGGTTTACTCTGCTGACTAATTATAAAAACGGGGAAATTTTGTCAAAAGATGGCATCATGACAAGGTCTTAGGAGGCGGAGCTATTGGCGGCTGTAGACACTATTTCTAATATTGTTTAAATTCTAATGGTTGGCTGAAATATCTTCGAATTGAGTGTGATTCTGGTTGACGCTCTTCTTTGGGTCTGTCTTGTTTCTTTTTATTATTGAGTCCCCCCTCTCTCTTGGAGAGCAATACACAGGATAGGAAGTATATACAATAAGTAGCAGCCTAAATTAGAATGTGCTAAACTCTTTATGTTAATTGTTCTTTACTCTTCAAAATTTTTAGAAGAATCTCCTTATTAATTATTTTTATATTTTCACTGTATGTTTGTTGTTCATTCTCATCATTTACTTAAAAAGTTAATCATTTGGATTTGTATTAATTAGGTAAATGGATTATCAATATTATAACATTCACCGAATTTAATCATTATTAGAAAGCTTGATACATATATATACTTCTTTATTGGAGTAGTATATAAAGATTAAAAAAAAAAAAAAAAAACTGTGACTGTTAGTATTGCTAAATCACTATTTATACTGCTTGCCGACGTAAAATCGGCAAATCAATAGATTTAAAATAGACAGGTCAAACTTTTGTAGTTGAGAAGCGGAGGTAAATATACATATGTATATTCGAACTCTTTACTTTTTAGTGGAGTATATCATATGTGAAATTATAGATAGTTTTTGCCTACAACCACATAAGTGGAGGTAAATATTAGTATTCGAATTTTTTACTTTTTAATGGAGTACATCATATATGAAATTATAGATAATTTATGCCTGCAACCACAGAAGTGGAGGTAAATATTAGTATTCTTTGATTAAACAATTAATATCAACATGGTTATTCTAGTGATCATAATCGTACTACAGTTTTTTGAAAGAAAAGCATTCGATAACATTACCTTTTCTTTTTCTATATTGCTTTTTTAATATTGCTTCTAATCCTAAAGAAGAAACAAAGAAACATAATTAGCTTATTATAATTTGCAAAACTCAATAATTGTCTCAAGTTATTGGGATATAATTTAAAAACATCATTATTGATCCTTTCAAAAAAAAAAAAAGTATTTATATAAACTTTCCTGTTTAAAAAAGAAAGGGTTCAAGATTATAGGTGAATACCAATTTCAATTGGCTTCGTTTTGCCTTCTTGGAACGGTTTATATATATATATATATATATATATATATTATTGTCTTTGTTTGTGTTTGGTTCGCCAGTTAGAGATGAAATTTTTAAGTTAGAGTTGGTTAACTTTTCAAAAACTAGTTATAATTTTTATTGATTTTTCAGGAAAAAAAAATAAAAACTGATATGAAAAAGTACAGTTTAATTGGAGTTAAATTGAAATGCCAAACGAAGCCTTTAACTTTTTATTTGATTTGCTATTGAGACTGGCTTCTGATTTTTTATATTTATTTCTCTCCTTTTAGTTAGTAAATTAGAGTGGGGAATTTAGTTTATCTCCTCCATTTGTTTAAAAAATAATGGTAATATTTAGTATACTATAAACTATGCTATTATTATGAAATATATTATTAATCAGCTCATGTATAGTAAATATTCATTTTTCAAAAGTACACTAACAATTTTATATTTATTTGTAGAATTTGAATTTAGTATACTGTCAATTTTATTCTAGCAAGATCTGTACTTATTTATTCATTTATTTGGTTTCGAAAGGGGGATGATCTATTCTTAGTTATTATTTATTTATGTCTCCGCTCTAGAAGAAAAAAATATTTTTTGAGATATTAGCATGATCGTAACCTTAAATGTTTCACTGTAAATGCGTATATGACATTGATATTACTAACTCTTTACTTTTTAGCGTTGTACGTTATACTTGATACTGATATTACCGTTAATCAACTCAATTACCGACCAAAATGAATGACGTTAATTAGGAACTTTAAGCACCCCAATGTTTATAGCTAATAATTATTTATAAACTGAATTAGTATTACACACTATGTATTGTGGTAATATTTTCATGGTCAATCAATATATACACACACACACACACATACATATGGGTGTACAACTAATATTTCTTGACTGAGAGAGCAATTTAGAAAATGTGGTGAAAATAATAATTGCAGACACGAATTTTATTTATTTATTTTCCTTTCACTTTTTTCCACTTACCAATTCAATCTTCGACAATGGAGTTATCATGGGATATGATTCACAATTAAACAGTGAAAAAACGTTAAATATCAGGCTTAATAATAATTACATCTTGCGTGGCCACAGCCTATATCTTCATGATTAATGTATTACAAGAACCTAATAACACACTCTGTTAGACATTCTTAGACGAAGACTACTATAAAAAAAAAAAAAAATTGAAACTAATTTGAAGCAGACGATGATTACAACCAACAATATTCGCATTCGTACACTTGCAATAAAAAAGAGTTGAAAATTGTTGCATCAGGTTTTTGGGAAAAATAGACAGATATCTGGATATTTTGAAAAGATTGATTAAAAGAAAAAACCTTCTTATAATCTTATAATGAATCATATACTGGAAGGGTTAAAGAAAAAATCTAATTTGACTGTTTATCTTTTGTTTTGCTTTTGGGTCTTTTTTTATTTTTTATTTTTATGGTTCATTTGCTTTTGGATGTTTTATGCTTAAAGATATAGCAGACTTTTTCTTTTCTTTTTAATAATTTGTTGCTTATTAAAAAAAAAAAGATTTAACTGTGATATTTATCTCTCCACTGCTAATTCGTTTTATCAGTGCACCTTAATTAATCAGTTTTTTTAACTAATTAATCAGTTCTTTCTTACCCTTTTGTCCAAGTTTTTTTTTTTCTTTTTGAGGAAACTTTTGTTATATGTATAACTGCAACAGTTCTCATATTAAGCATTATATATAGGCAGCTTCAGAGTCCATTTCAATTCACTGCAATTCAAAATCAAAAAAGAAAAAAAAAAAAAAAAAAAAGCACTAATTACACGGTAGCTCTAATTCCTTTTTTATTTTTCCCCTCTTGCTTGCTAATACTATAAGTATTTTTATTTAATACTGATTACTACTAGTGTGAAATATTTTTCTCAAATTTTTATTTTTACAGTTTTATTTTTCAGATTTTGATCAGCCATCTTCGGTACTTTGAAGCATCACCATGAGGACCTTACTTGTAATTTCAGCTGCACTTCTCTTGGCTTTGGCATGCCTGCAAGCCACCGATGCGAATCCAAAGTACACCCAACCGGTGGATCCGGAGGGGCGGAAACCATCTGGCCGTGCTGCGGCCGTCATCTCTGGCGGCGGCCGTCGTCTGCTTGAAGCTAATGTTGTTGTCAGTGCACCAAAGAAAGATGAAGACCCTTACGAGCACCGCACCTTTTATTCTCCACAGCAAGTTCCGAAAAATTCACCGAGCGCCCACTGAACTACTACTTATATATGATGATCATGAAGCTCATCCAGTGTGATATATATATATGTGTGTGTGTGTGTGTGTGTGTGTTTGTTATGCAAGTATGTGTGGCTTCATATATAATAAAGTGAAAAACCAACATGTTGGCAACGTCTAACATGTTCTGGTGTGATCACGCGCCATGATCATCACTAACTTCTTATGTTGCAGTTTATTTCTAGTTGTATAACATTTGGTGGGTATGTATACACGAATGTATATCTGGCTTCTACATAGCTAGGTTATATAATGTTCATATATATGCTCGCCAGTGCATCTTATATAATTAGTACTTTCAGATAAATAAAACGAAATGCATATGTAATCAGATTATATGCAAGGGCATGTGTGGCTTTGTGTGTATATATTTCTTTCTTCTTCTTTTTTTTCAGGAATATTACATGTATTAAGTTAATATGCGTACTTGTATAGCAGAGATATCATTACTAATGTCTACAAAAGATCAACAGTGAAAATTTTGTGAAAGAATCTCAAACCCTAGTAGTTTTTATATTATTTTGACAGAACAAGAAACTTTATCTGGTTTTTCTGATATCAAAGAAAGTATGGCTTCAATAGATATAGTAGCTATCTCCTCTACGCACTCCTAAGTTGGGGTATCTCGATCTTCTACATACGTTTTCTTTTGAAGTCCTTCAATGAATATTTCTGTCAGCGTCTAGGTTAGTCGATGACATTACATACATGAGATATGCATGACAGGATGCTTTTTGTCATCCTTTCTACTCCTTCACTTAATTGTAATGATCATGCGCTTTTTTTTTTTTTTTTTAATCTAGATTTTCCTATTAAATTTTAGTGGACGAAATTTTAAAGGAGGCGCCCTTATATGGTTTATTCCTCTGGGATTAGATCTTGCAACTAGCAGTTTGGTAAACAGTATTTGATGAGCTGTGTGGCACAGTTTTTTTTTTTTTTCGCTTCAAAGCTAATGTTTGGTCTTTTGATTGGGGTTTTCCTTTTGTTTGGCTAATTCGGCTTGGGGTTCTTATATTTTGGTTTCTTTGCTCTTTTTGGGCTAAGTTACTATCTTTTTCTTTGTATTTTTCTTTTATTAATTAATGAAATACTGAGTGACGAATTTGTTGGTGGATTTGTAATTAAGTACGCGTCAATCTAGCTAGTTGTGATGTTGCTTACTGTCTTTAACATCAGTTATTCCCTTTTACAATTCCATTTACGAAAGGGGGAAAAGCTCCATTGAGAGTTTATACACACACACATAAATATATATATATATATATGTATGTATTACTAAGACGACATTCATCATAAAAAATTTACAACTTATTGTGATGAGGAGTAAAAAAGAGATGAAATTGGAATGAGTGTTTTTAGTCAAAGTATATACCTTCATAGTTTGTAAAAATAAAATGTTAAATCGAAAAATAACTAAAACTAACACGCATAATTATGTAATTAATTAACCCATAACATAATAAAACATCAAGAGTACACGAGTGAAATAACTTAAATGACCATATATGGCCAGGACTGGCTAGGCAATAATAAGATTAGAGTGCCTAAAATTGGATTTTAAACTGGAATTGGATGTACTACCATTTTTTTTTTTTTTTTTCTAATAAATTGAGGAGAGAAGCGAACCGAAAGTTAAAAAAGAAGAATCCAAATTAGGATTGTACTATTCCACAAACCTATCATATACTGATAATTAGCCTCCTAATAATTGGGAGGCTTAATCCATGCATGACGCTAATCAAGGAACTTTAAGTACCCATGACCTAGCTAATTATTAAATTTAACTACACTCAAATGCCGTGGTAATTTTCATGGTAAAGTACCACCATATCCATATTTGTAAACATTTAATCATGAAAGATCAAAGAAAGTTGTGCTCATTACAATGATTGCAGATGCGAAAAATTATTTACTTTTTTCCCACTTACCATTCAACTTAATTTGTACCCCAAATAGAGTGATCGATTGTGGGATATGATCGATCACATTAAACATTAATGGAAAAGTATTATTAATTATCCTGCTTAATCATAATTACATTTTGGGTGGTGGTGCTTTAATAATGACATATTCCCACTTCTTTTTGTTTTTTTTGTTTTTTTAATAAATTGATGATGACAGAAACTAGTAGGTACCCTCGTCGTTTCTTTAACACCTATAACAAAAAGAAAACAAAGAAGTTTGTCTAAAAAAACAAAACTCATTCCCCAAAAAAGAAAAAAGAGAGAGAAAACACATAAACTATCATTACACTAACATCTTATAAGATCTATCTAGACAAATTCAGTGTCTCATTAAAACACTTTGTCTGGAAAGAAGAAGGAAAAAAAAAAAAAACCCCGACCCTTACTGCTAATTGTTTTATTTATGCACATTATTCACTTCTTTCTTATCCTTTGGTCAAACTTATATATTGCGATCGTTATCATGTTAAGCACTATATAGCCAATCCAGAATTAACCATTCCAATTAACTGCATCTGAAAATTTATTTACTTAAAATTATATTAAAAAAAAAAAAAAACACATATGGTATAGCTTCCTTACAATTTTTCTCAATTATTATATGTAGCTTGCTTTTTTTTTTTTTTTTTTGTTACTATTTTCCCATCTATATATATATATTACCTTATAGGCTAATAGTAATTGAAATTTACTTGTTAACTTTCTCTATCTTTTCTTTGTCTTTGTGTAATGCTTTGAAACGTCACCAGAGGATCTTACTTGTAACTTCTGTTGCACTTTTCTTGGTTGTAGCGTGCTTCCAAGCCTCCGACCCGAAGGGGGCCGAAACCATTTGGTGCCGCGGCCATCATCCGTGGTGGCCGTCGTCCGCTTGTTCTAAACCGGAGGGAAGCTGATGAGGAGGCTAATGTTGTTGTCGGTTCACAAAAGCAAGACGAAAAAAATTACTGGCACCGCATCTTTTATTTTCCAAAGAATAATTAAGTACGCTTGGTGTGAAATACTTCTCAAGGCCGTGTGAATATATAATGTATAAATATTTATATAGAATTTTATTTGTGGCTTATGGTAAAGTGAAAAGCCACACTGTTGGGCTCGCAACCACATGTTCTGCTTTGATCACTAGCTATGGTTGAAGTTAATTGAGATCATTTGCTCCTAATTTTGTTCTTGTACTTAGTTGTATAAAATTTGGTAAACAGGATACAAAAATACGTATATTAAAGGGAGAGAAGTAACCTAATTAGACAAAAAGAAAAAAAAAAAAAAACTTTAGCACATCCCAATTATATTGGCATCTATTAAGCAACTATCCTATATAAAACTTTCACTCTAATAATTTATTAATAAGAAGAAAAAAATACAAAATAAAGAAGTTCATAATATTAACTATAAAACAAAACAAGAAAGTAAGAAAGACAACAAGAAAAAACTCAACAAAAAATTAAAAAGAAAACTTTTGCGAGAATTAAAAATTATGTCTATAAATAATAAAATAGTAAATTTTGGTCTCAAATCCTCATAATAAAAGATTTTTTTTTTTTTTTTTTTGACGAAATCAAAGAAATTTCGTATACCCCAGAAAAGTATCCTATATATGATCCTTTTGATCTATCAAATAAAGAAGCTTTCAGAATTGCCATAGTTTCGCCAAAGGGTTTCGCGACTCCTTCAGATGTTTGATTTGATTTTGAGCGAAGATTATGAGCTTCATTACTGTTATTGAAAAGCTTAGGAGTTTTAGTAGAAGAATGTCTGGATTGAATGTGATTCTAGTTATGTAGTGGGTCTCTTTAACTGCCCAACTAGTTTGGTAACTTGGCATTGAAGAAATCGATGCAAGCGTATTCAACTTGGGCCGAAGATTGGATGCTATTGTAATGACTAGCATATTGTAGCATTATGATTTCTTTTTTTGTTAGGAAATTATTTGTACCGTGAAGATATTTATGAAAAGCCCGGTTAAGGGTTTTTATTATGTTTTGTGAGTTTTTATAGCTTTATAAGACTCAAAATGATTGCTTAGTCAAGCAAATGACCTTTTAGGTAAAAAGGAGTAAAATCGTTAAAATTTTTATGATGGTCAAAGTTTGACCAAAACGTTGATGGTTGACCAAAAAGTCAACTGTTGACCACGGGAGTCAAATCTTGGCAGGAAAGTCAACGGTTGACAAGAAAGTCAATGGTGGACGAAAAGCCGAAGATTAACCCCAAAAAAAAGTCAAAGAAAAGACTGTATGGCAAAATAATTTGCAGTATAGAATTGTACTGCATAAAGCCATTTTTTTTATGAATAAAATGATATGTTTAGGATTTAAAACCACCATAGAAAATCAAGCACATTAATTAGGATATCTTGGCCAAGTGGTTTCAAGTTATAAGAAAAGTTTTATACAGTTCGTTTTTACACAGATGAATTTTAGACTGCAGTTCAGTAAACCAATACTGTGTATAAGTGAATCCAGTATTGAAAATACCTGTGTTAATTTAAAAATGGACTGTACACTATGAAAAGAGCCAAACAACCCTTATGGTGGATGATATCATCTACCTTTTTAATTATTGCATCATTATGTTAATTATGTAGATTGGAAAGTAATCTTTGAGCTTTCTAGTGTGTGGTGGCCGGCCAACTCATGAGAGGTGTTGAACAAATAGAAAATTTTTGAGGATCATATTTTGCAATTCCAAGAAGTTCAAACCTCTATAAATAGGGGTGTGTGGATGGACTTTCTTGTTCACAAAAATTGGGAAATGCAACCAAACTATGCCAAAATTGTTCTTCACCTAAAAACCGAACTTAAGGGGGGGCAAGAGAGAAGGAAGAAAAACCCAAAATCCAAGAGGGAAAAGCTCAAGAAGTGGTCGGAATTTTGTGAAGAAAAGCAAGAAAGCCAAGCTCAAATCTTAACCAAAAGTGAGGTAAAATCCCCTAATCCTCTAAGCTTTCAATTAAATTTCATTTGGAGAAATTTAAATGTATTTGAGCATTGGTTGTATTGAGCATAAGCTCACTTTATTTTCTGCCCTAGCTGAGAATTATAGGTTATGTGCTTGATTAATTAGGTCTATGGTTGGTGGTTTAATCATGTTGTATGTTAAGTGTTTGTTAATATGTTTAGGGTTTTGCATGTCAGTGGATGATATTAATTTGGGCTTGTATGATGAAAATTGACGTTAGAAGTACGCTGCATGACTGACTTAGGCTCCCGCCTGTGTTCGGTTGAGGTAGGATGAACGTAATAGGACGTAAAACGAATCGAAACCGAAAACTGCCATTTCGGGTAGAAATTGGCCAGTTTCGGGAAAAGCCGATTTTGAGGCCTTTAGAGGCCGAATTGAGAAAAACTCAAAACATGAAAGTTGTAGATTATGGTTTTTACTAGGGGCAACGCGGACAGAATTTCAAAATCAGGCTCCAATGGCCTCGGTTTTTATGAAAACCCGAGCCTGACCGTGCCCCAGGATTTATGCACGGCCAGGATTAGTTTAACAAGGGAATTTGAACGTGATAAGATTCGAACTAGGTTTTTCTCAAAGCACGAAAGTTGTAGGGTTTCTCGAAATCTAAAAACTTTCGTGGAAGAAAACTTTTTCAAATTCGGCTTTGATTTTTAAACTGAATTGGTTTTCAAAAACAGTACAGGAAATAGGGAATTCCTGTACAGGATTTTAGAAACAGTGCAGGAAAAGAGTAATTGTGCACAACACTGATAGATTGACAATGTGAAACTGTTCCAAAGGCAGTTTCCAATAGTCAATAGTTTTACAAATTTTACTTCATGATTTCAAATTATCAAAGTCAAACAAAGGATTTTGTACCAAATATAAGGTTTTCTAAAAAGAAACAAAAATGGGTTTTGAACCAAATTTTAAAAATAATTCGATTAGGATAGGTTCAAACCCTAGGGTTACTTAAAGTAACCAAGTAGGATAACGCGAGAAGTAAATAAGGGGCATATAACTAAAGTTATATAAGGGTGTTGGTTATATCACCAACATTTCTAACTCTTACTTTTATATTATAACAGAATATAGAACGCGACAGTGTCCTGACGGAATCAAGCGCGACATCGGACACAGCAAACGCGAATAAGGTAAGTACAACTCCGCCTACAGCATAGGCTTTGTTGTGTATACTTGCCTAAGTATGATGATGAATGTATGAGGCATGCTATGTGTTAGGAAATGTTATGTACTAGGAAATATTATGTACTAGGAAATGTTATGTATTAGGAAATGTTATGAAATATGCTATGTTATATGCTATGTGTAAAGTAAAGTCATATGCTTTGGTGCTATGAAAGTCATATACGATGTGTTATGAAATGTTATATGCTGTGTGTTATGAAAAGAAGTATGCTATGATTATGTTCTAAGAAATATGTTATAAAAAAATGTTAGAAACATGTTAAGACTATGATATGTTTAAGATAAGACTCTAATTTAATTGTGTGAAACATCACGAAGCATGTTCACCAATTAACAAGAACAAGATCAAGTATGAAAACAATGAAAGTTATGATGGCAAGCAAGCTTGCCTGTGTCGTACCGACCCGCGTTAGGTCGGGTTGGACTATGGATTGAGTTGGAAATGGACTGGCCGCCCCAACCATTCATAGTTGCGCGCCCGTACGGACACTTATGGGGCCCATATGTTAAGATAAGCTAAGAAAGTAAGTTATGAATGAATAAGAAAGCATAAGAAAGCATAAATGGCTCATGCATATGTATGATAAGCTACGTCATGATTATGTTATGTTAAGATAAGTTATGATGGTAATTGTTTGTGTCGCGGTTTATAGTAGTTGTACTTGCTGAGCGAAAGCTCACTGTCTTACGTCTATGCTGTAAGGTAAGCAACCTGCCAGCAACTGTTGATACAAGATGGTGGAGCGTGGTGGGGCGAACTGTGAAATGTGGGAAATTATACCGCTACGCGTTTTGATAAATTTATGTAATTGTTTATGTGTTTTATAAATATGCCCAAACAACCGTATTTAGTATCCGTTAACTTCTTACGTACGCTTTCGTGTGTGTCGCATTGTATATAAAAAAAAAAAAAATTTCCGCTGCTTACGATAAGTATGAAAGTACGAAAAGTATGTATGGTATGTACGGTAACGGCCTGTGCTAGGCGGGTCCGTTACAGCTAAAGTGCCACATTTTTTGGGAGGGTAACTCCATTACTGGTAGCCTTGCTTTTATGGTGTTGTATTTTAGTTTCCGACATAGTTGTAATTTTTTAATTAGTAAGATGAATGAGGAGCTTAGCTGGGATGTTTTGTTAAGTGGGTGTCAACCTAGTTGACATGTGCTGGTTTCTTCTTATACTAGTTATTCTCTCTTACAATAAATATATATATATATTCGGTTGGCCCTAAACTAATATTTTCATGACACTTTGGTCTGCTTTTTTTTTTTTTTGGTAATAACCGAAATGATCATGAACCCTTAATTAAAAAGGGTACAAAAAGGTCTTTAACGGAATCCATCAATGAACAGTTCAAATGGGAGGCTTAATTGCTCCATTGGTTCATCTATGCTAATACATCTGTACGTTATGATCCTTATCTCGTAAAAGTGATATAAAAAGTCATTTTTTTGATGGAATATGTCAACAACAGTTAAAAAGAAGAAGAAAACCCTAGCTAGAAACCTCAATTTTTGTTGAACTTACTAAACAAACTTAAGTTAAAATTAAATAAAAATAAATAATAAATAAAAAAAAAACCTTTGAACAAACAAAAAGAATAACAAATCTCTCTCCCGAGCTAGCCTAGGAGAGAGGGAAGAAGGGAGGGAGGGAGGGAGAGAGTTCATATATACACAAAAACCCACACATAATTATTTTTTCAAATCAAAATGGTCAGTATCAAATAGTTCTTCATATATACACAAAAACCCACACATGGCCTTGCATATATATATATATATATTATCATGAGTATATATGCATGGCGTTTTTTTCTCGATAATTATAAAAGACAACCTGGCAAGCATATATATGTACATAAAACAAACCTAGCTATGTATGCCAGATGTACGTACATATATATACCCACCAAAGATATGTTAACATAAAAACCAGATACAAACAGCAAACGTATCATAAGAAGCTAGTAGTGATGATCACGGTGATCAAACCAGAACAGTTGGTAGCTAGCTTATTAGTTTAGCCTACATCCGCTTTTCACTT